>JAESVK010014492.1:0-13998 GCA_017140935.1 Hamamelis virginiana | reverse complement strand
AGTTTGAGAAAGATACATTCCTGGGTTTTAGTTCGAATGGGCTTCCCCAGTCTCGTGAAGTAGATCAGTCGTCTAAGAATGGTACTAGTCAGTGGGCTCTCAAAGAAAGGTTTGAGAAAGAGTTAAGGTACTTGATGAGGGCTTAGTACCCTACATATCCTTGGACTTAGGCCCGTGGTAATGTTATGCTGTCCAAATAGTGATGTCAATTTATAGGCTTTAAGTGAGTTTGAAGTGTGGGCTTTAGGCCCATACTCTTTGGATGAAAGGTATAGGCCTGCGATAAGATTGGGATGTGAGTTTAGGAGTTTCTGATGAGATTCTTGCCGGGGCTTTAGGCCCACTTTCATAAGATAGAATGTGAGAGGGTGAGATTGATGTGTGGGCCTTAGACCCATACTCTTGTGAGCATGTGAGTTTGTCCTTATTCATCCCTTTTCACACTGGAAGCTCTTAGTTGATTCAAATCTTTTCCATTTCCCAGCATTTTGGCTTAGCGTCGTGATTCTAGCGATCTGTTGTTTAAGGGCTTACCTGTCGATTCAAAGATGTCTAGTAACGAGGATCATACCCCTATTGCCATTGGAACTAGTGGAAAGACTACTGATGAGAAGATTGAAGCACTCTTAAAAGTGGTTCAAGAGTTAGTTCACCAGAAAGAAGAGGAGGATAAGGTGCGAGCCCATACTAATCCCTTGTTTGAGAATGTTGATGAAGATGAATGTTTCCTTAGACCAAAGATAGCTGTTGAGCCCACTAGGCCAAGTACAGAATTTGTTCAGCCTGTTGATCTGGAAAAAGAATCCAAACCCAAGACCACTGCTTTCTTTTCCACTAAGCCCATACTGTTGAGTAGTAAGGTGGAAGCCCTGGAAAAATCCTTGAAAGGTATTAGGAAGTTTGATGATCTGGTAGACATGTCGTCATTATCTCTATTCCCCAAGGCCCGTATGCCCACTCATTTTAGAATGCCCAAGTTAGAGAAGTTTGATGGAATGGGTTGTCCTAAAACCCATCTGAAAATGTACGTAAGGGCCATGCACCCACGAGGGGCTGATGATGATCTGCTAGCCCAAATGTTCCACAGGACATTGGCTGGATCCGCTCTAAAATGGTTTTTGTCACTGGATGAGTCTAGAATGAAGACATGGGAAGATGTATGCACTGAGTTCAGCAATCATTACCGGTATAACACAGAAGTTGATGTCACTAGGAGGGACTTGGAGACTACTAAGCAAGAATCGAGGGAAACTTTCTATGCCTTTCTCACCCGCTGGAGAGCCAAGGCTTCTAAAATGGCTAATCGCCCTGAGGAAGAAGAATAAATCCGCATGATAGTGAAGAATTTGCTCCCAGTTTATCACAAGCACATGTTTTTCCAATATCTTCCAAATTTTCGAGCTCTAGTCGCTGCTGGTACCCAAGAGGAGGACGCTCTAGCCAATGGAGCTCTCCGAACCGATGAACCCTACAAGAACCGCCGACCTGTCATCAATGGGAAGGCTACCGAAGTCAATGCCATATCTCAGCCTGCTCCATTTACTCAACCCTTTTCGTTAGGAAATAAACCATCCAGAAAATTCACCGAGCTCTATATGCCATTGGAAAAAGTCTTCGAGAAATGGAAAGCTCGAGGCATGCTCCAACCTTTGGAACCCAGACCAACACCCAACCCATTACCCAAGAACTTCAATGAAAATGAGTACTGTCTTTTCCATCAATCCAAAGGCCATATTACCAACCGTTGCTTCCGTCTCCGTCATGAAATCCAAGACCTCATAAACAACAAAACCATTTCTCTACCTTCTCAACCCAATGTCACCCAAAATCCACTTCCTACCCATGCAGTCCCACCACCAGCAAATATCAATGTTATCCATGCCGACCCTTATGTCCACTGTGAGCCTATCCGCCCTCACCCTTCATTCCCTACTTCCATAATTGAAATATTTCATCACTGTCAAGCCCATGGGCTCATTACACCTATAAGCCAAGACCCAAAAATTTTTACTGCCAATACCATGCCACCCATAGCCATGACACGGAATCATGTGATACATTGCGGAATATAGTACAAGGGTTCATTGATCAAGGTCTGATTGAAATCCCTCAACCCTTCACTAGCCCAATGGGGCTTTATCGTTCATGGAGACAGTTTGAGAAAGATACATTTCCGGGTTTTAGTCCGAATGGGCTTCCCAAGCCTTGCAAAGTGGATCAGTCGTCAAAGAATGGTACTAGTCAGTGGGCTCTCAAAGAAAGGTTTGAAGCTAGAGATCCTTGTGTAGATTTGTTGACAGAAATAAATGGGAGGTTTAGTTCTTACGTTCTCTGCCCTGAAAAGTCTTGTGAAGCTAAGGTGACAAAGAGGGAACCCATTAGACCTAAGGCTGGAACCAAAAAAGCCTTCTCTAAAACTGGAACTAGTCAATGGGAGTTGCGAAAAAGATATGAGGCCGGAGATCCCGAAGTGGGCCTGTTAGGGGAACCTAGTGGAAAGTTCAACTTCTATGTCCTTTACCCTAAGAGGGAAAAGCCTACCTTTGAAAAACCCACCTCTGAAGAACCCATTGCTCCTTCTGGTTGGGGTGATAACCCTAAAGAAGATATTCCTGTGGCTCGGGTTGAACCCAAAGATCCAAACCTCATCTGTTTTGAGAAAGCTAGCCAGAGTATCCTCAAGAAGTATTTCAGAACCAAGGTCATCCATATGAATGGAAACACCCATCACCGAACCGTCTATCCAAGGCAACCATGGGTCACCCAGTATTTCGGATCAAGTTCGACTTCTGCCGAGTCTACCATAGATGATGGGTCAGAGAATGAGATTGATATCATAGAATGGGAAGATTTAATGAACACACCCGAGGAGATAGCAGATATTTGGGCCAGCGATGAGGAAGATGTTAACCATGTCACTAGAGGAGGTCGTCATTTCAAGCCCGCTAACTTGGAATCTGACAATCTTTTGGGAGAGTTAGAGAGATCTCAACGCACCGAAGTTCAAGAGGAAGAGGAAGAGATACTGAAACAGCTTATGCGTACTCAAGCCAATATCACCATCTGGGGACTTTTAATGGCTTCTCAAAAGCACAGGCAGATAGTACTCAGGCTACTCAACCAAGTTCAGATTCCCATCGATACTTCACCCGAGGGTTTAGTCAGTCTGGTCAGTCCAGTTCAGCATGGGCAGTCAATATCCTTCACAGAGTCAGACCTTCCGAAGAAAGGACTTCATTATTTGCAAGCTTTGTATGTCACAGTGGATACTATGGGTAAGAGAATTCCTACAGTGTTGATAGATAATGGGTCAACCTTGAACGTATGTCCTCTCAGCACCACCACTTCCTTGGGCATCGAACAGTTAGAATTCAAACCGTCAGGGCAAACCGTGAGAGCATATGACAACACTCGAAGAGAAGTAGCTGGCCTAGTCACTTTATCTCTAGTTATTGGGCCTGTAGACTTCCAAGTCGCTTTCCAAGTACTAGACGTGCCTGCTTGTTTCAATCTTCTACTTGGTAGGCCTTGGATTCATCCAATTGGGGTTGTGCCTTCTTCCCTCCATCAAAAGGTTAAGTTCCCCTACAAAGGCTCGGTAGTGACGTTGAAGGGAGATTCTGAGATCACTCCTACACGTGTACCTATCTGTGAGATCAAGCCAGAAATCGAAGAAGTACCACTGACAGGCTTTGAATACATACAGTGTGTAGAAGTTGAATCTGGATGTAAAGAGAAGATGGTGCTAGATTGTAGTCCGTATGGGAATATGCAAGTAGGCCAGATCATGAAAAATATGGGCTTCTTTCCAGGAATGGGCCTAGGACGTCGTCATCAAGGCACGCCTGATTCTTTCGAGTATCCCTCAGCAATTTATCCATTCGGTTGGGCTATCAAAGTACCAAAGATGACAGAAAAGAGATGCAATAGAAAAGAAGAGAAAGACAGTTAGCTAAAGAAGAGGGACGAGTCCCTAACCTCACTCTGAAACCTTACCGACCCACTCTAAATGGGGCTTTTGTCAAAGAAGGGGATGATTTCCCTTATTGTAGGTTCCCCGAACCCATTTACCTCGAAGATCAGAAAGCTAGAGTTCATGGGTTTGAAATCTTCTTCAACACACCATTACCTCTCTCTCCAACTACCATCACTGCCGAAGAACGTACAGAGTTTGACTGGGTCGACTATATCGATGAAGTCGCCATAGGGGCTCTGTTCAAATAGATCGCTTGCATCGAATAGCATGTTCATGAACCCAATCCTATCCGCCTTATTGAAGATACCATCTGTCCGTCGATCAATTGGAGCCTTGAGAATGAGCCTCGAGTTGAAGACTCAGTCGTGGAAGATTCACTACCATCAGATGATAGCTTGTAAGATTTCTATGCTTGTATAATAGGACTTTCGTTTTTCATTCTTTTCAATAAAATCATCCCTCTTCTGTTAGGAGGCGAATGATAGCTTAGTTTTGTTATCCCACTTTCTTCACGATTAATAAAGTGTTCATTTTTCCTCATTCTTGCATTTGCAGCTTATCCCTTCTGTCTTCTATTAGTGTGTATGGCATGAACATAGATCCTAGAGAGAATGTTCCCCCTGAGTTTGAACAACGAAGGGAAATGGAACATGCTCGACCTAATATGGATGAATTAATATCAGTTAATTTAGGATCCGATGAATCGCCTAAAATAACTAACATTGGGGCAACTCTGTCACCACAAGAACAATAAAAATTGGTAAGATTGTTGAGAGAAAACATAGAAGTATTTGCATGGTCGTACAAAGACATGCCAGGGATTGACACCGACATAGTACAACACTTTATTCCTACTAATTTGGGGATTAAGCCAGTTAAGCAAAAGTTGAGGAGAATGAAGTCGGAGTGGGCACTGAAGATCAAGGATGAAGTAGTGAAGCAGATGAATGCTGGATTTCTCCAAGTAGTAGAGTATCTCGAATGGTTAGCCAACATTGTACCAGTGCCTAAGAAAGATGGGAAGGTTAGAATGTGCGTAGACTTCCGGGATTTGAACAAGGCGTGCCCTAAAGATGACTTTCCATTGCCACACATAGATATCATGGTAGATAGTACCGCCGGTCATGCTCTGTTATCCTTCATGGACGGGTTCTCAGGATATAATCAGATAAAGATGGCTCCTCTAGATATGGAGAAAACCTCTTTCATCACTCAATGGGGGACCTTCTGCTATCGAGTTATGCCCTTTGGCCTAAAGAACGCTGGTTTTACCTATCAGAGAATGGCAACCACCTTATTACATGATATGGTTCATATGGAAGTCAAGGTGTATGTGGATGATATGATCGTGAAGTCTAGGGATCGAGAAGGCCATTTTGAGGCTCTAGGCAAGTTCTTTCAAAGAATTAAGTAATATAACCTGAGATTGAATCCTCAAAAGTGAAACCTTTGGAGTAATTGGGGGGAAGTTGCTGGGATTTATGATCACTCAGAAAGGAATAGAGGTCGACCTAGGAAAGATTAAAGCCATCAAGGAGATGCAACCACCAAATATAGAAAAAGAGATTCGAGGATTCTTAGACAAAGTTCAGTTTATTAGTCGATTCATAGCACAATTGACCATGATTTGTGAGCCCATTTTCAAGCTTCTTAAGAAGGATGTGCCCATGAAATGGAATGACGCGTGCCAAGAGGCCATTGAAACCATTAAGAGGTATTTGAGCAACCCACTAATATTAGTTCCCCCGCGGCAAGGTGAGCCCTTGCTACTTTATTTAGCACTCACTGAAACTGCAATGGGAGCTATGTTAGCTCAGTATCTACCAGAATCTCGAAAGGAAAATGCGGTGTACTATTTGAGTAAGAAGATGACTAACTATGAGGTTAAATACGATGCATTAGAGAAGACATGTGTGGCATTGGTGTGGATTACCCAAAAGCTCCGCCATTACATGCTATCTTTTCAAGTGCAACTCATTAGCCGCATGGACCCCCTGAAGTACTTATTGGAGAAGCCAGTATTATCCTATAGGACAGCCCGTTGGTTATTGATATTATCAGAGTTCGACATTCAATATGTAGTGCAGAAGTCAGTGAAAGGAAGAGCGGTGGCAGAATTTCTAGCAGAGCATCCAACGTCAACAGAAAGACCATCTGAGTACCATTTCCTAGACGAAAAAGTTATAGAAGTAAGTAAGGAGCCTTAGAAAGTATTCTTTGATGGGGCCCATAATAAGAGAAGATGTGGAATAGGCGTGTTGTTAGTCACACCGGAGAATAACTTGATACCATTATCTGTCAGGTTATCCTTCGATGCCACTAATAATATAGCCGAATATGAAGCTTGTATCCTAGCATTGGAAGCTGCCCTGGAGTTGGGTGTGGAAGAATTAGAAGTATATGGGGATTCCGCCTTGATTATATGTCAGACTAAAGGAGAATGGAAGACTCGGGATAAGAAGTTGTTACCCTACCATGAATATTTAGAGGCCTTGGTGAAAGAATTTCGTCGAATCGACTTCTTTTATCCGTCTAGGTTAAATAATAAGTTTGCGGATGCTTTAGCCACTCTAGCATCCATGATAGATATCCCTAAAGATGAAGGTGTAACTCCTCTCATTATCGAGTCCCGAGAAGAGCCAGCCTATTGTTGTGTTATCCAAGAAGGAGAGCCGAATGATGGAAAGCCGTGGTACTATTACATCCAACAGTTTGTAGAAAAAGGAGAATATCCGAAAGAGGCGTCATCCGTGGACAGAAAAACCATAAGAAGGTTAGCCAGTCAGTATATTCTGTGTGGGGGGAAGCTGTACCGGAGATCACACGACGGAGTGCATCTGTTATGCGTCAATGAACAAGAAGCTGAAAGAATAGTGTTGGAAGTACATGAAGGGGCTGGGGCTCCGCATATGAATGAATACATGCTAGCTAAGAAGATCGTGAGATTAGGGTACTATTGGTCAACCATGGAAAGGGATTTCCATCTACATGTCAAAAAGTGTCATAAATGTCAAGTGTTTGCAAGTGGAAAACATCAACCCTCGATGCCACTCACTACCATGTCTTCGCCATGGCCATTTGCAACATGGGGCATTGACATCATTGGCAATGTAACCCCCGCAGCATCAAACGGACACGAGTACATCTTGGTCGCCATATATTACTTCACTAAGTGGGTAGAAGCTGCATCCTACAAGATATTGAATGCCAAGCAAGTAGCAAGGTTCATACAGAATAATATCATCTATCGGTATCGAGTGCCCCACGAGTTCATCTCTGATAATGGACAGCATTTCTGAAAAGAAACCGAAGCGCTCCTACAAAAGTATAGTATCAAGCATCACCGCTCATCTCCCTATAGACCACAGACAAATGGGGCTGTTGAAGCAGCGAATAAGAATCTTAAGTCGATCTTGAAAAAGACCACCGAGACTTACAATGATTGGCATGAAAAATTACCACTAGCACTGTGGGGATATCGTACTTCCATTAGATCATCTACCGGGGCTACACCTTTTTCACTTGTATATGGAATGGAAGCGGTATTGCCTATAGAGTTAGAAGTCCCGTCGTTAAGAATTGCCATGGAAAGTCAACTGGCGGAGGTAGAATGGGTAAGGAACCTGTATGGAGAGTTAGCTCTACTAGATGAAAGGCGATTGAGGGCACTGTACCACATTCAGGGGTATCAAAGAAGAATAACCAAGGTGTTTGGCAAAAAAGTAAAGCACAGAGGTTTGAAGAAAGGGGATTTAGTACTAAAAGAGATCCGAGCACCGATCCAGGACCCGCGAGGAAAGTTCAAGCCCATATGGGTAGGCCCTTACATCATCAGAGAAATACTGTCAGGCGGAGCCGTGAAGATTGCAGACATTGACGGGAATAAATTCTCTCAACCTACCAATTTGGATCAATTGAAGAAGTATCACATATAAAAAAAAAAGAGCCCGCTAGGTAGAAAACCTGAAAAGGCTGCCTAGGCAAAAATTAGGGTATTCAAAAAAAAAAAATCAAGCTCGCTAAGTAGAAAACCTTAAAAGGCTGCTTAGGCAAAAGTTAGAGCAAATAAAAAAAAAGTGGATTTCTTCAATTTGATTCATGAACTACGAAGACCAGATTCCCCAAATATCACAAAGAGTTAGAGAAAATTGACAAAGCATTGTATCAAGGACGTAGATACGTTGGCAACCCATAAAGTTACTTTGGGTGCGGTCTATTTCTTGTAAAAACACCAAGAGTTTGGTTCAATTGTAATTATTAAAGGATTATTTGTTGATATTTTAATAAAATTGATATTTATTCATCCATAAAGGGTAGAAACCTTTTGAAAGATTTATTACATGCCATAAGTATTCATAATTCCTACTTTCTTCAAATCTTACATTGCTTAAAAAAAAAATCCCTAATCTACTCTAAGTCCTTCTCGCTCTGCGGGCTTGGGCTTCATTCTCATTTCCCCTGTTTCTCTTAGTTGTCCTAACTCGTGACGCATCTGGTGAAAGTGACGAACCTGCTGACTGAGCTGTAACTCAGGAATCATAAACGAGGCTTTGAACCTTATCCTTCATAGCCTGTACCTTTGAACCCAAATCTTGTTTAAGCCAAGCCCGATACTCCCCACCAAGCTTAAAAGGCCCATTGCAATCCCCTACCTGACTCAAACATAAGCCTGAAGCCCATTTCTTCGCAGCCCAAAATACCAAAGAAGGAGTAGCCTCCTCTATCCCATGAACATGCCCTTTGATAGGGAGATTGATTTGAGCACGGCCCATCTGGCGAAGTTCACGGGAAGCCCAGTAAAATGATGTATGCTTTAGGCCCATAAGCTTCACCTGACAACATCCTGAAGTGTGTAGTATATACTCTTCACCACAGTCCCATATGGCCATATGCCGCTGAATATCCCTCCAAGTCAGAGAAGAAAAGAAGATGATCATGTCCTGAATCGAGCGACGCTCAAGAAACAAAAGCTTACGCGAACAGTAGTTATGGGACAAGTGTTTGGGCCCATCAAAAGGAGTGATCAGCTTGAGTCTCTCAACCAACCACATCTGAAGAAGAATGAGACTACCCCTAATGCAAGAAGCAAAGTTGGAGTGAAAGTGGTCAAGCCCGTTTAGAGTTTCAGCTAGCACCAGAGGGATAATGTAATAAGACTTCGACAATGGCAGAATGAGTTCACATGTTTCAATGGGTATGAAAATGGTTCCGTTCGAAACAAGGAAACACAAGGCGAGTGCATATTGGGTAGGCCTATGAAGAGCTAGTGGTTTTCCCCCTTCCCTCAAGAAAAATGAAGCTATTTTGAGAAGATCAATGGAGTTTTCATGGATGTATGAAGAAGCTTCCCTAGGCGAGAGTTCAAAGAGAGAAGAAAAGGTTTGGAAGTAACCTCGACGAATGGTAGGAAAGATAAAAGGACCATTAACAAAGATATTCGTCAAAGTACAAAACTCTACAAATAAGGGACATACCTCTTCACAGTTGAAGCGAAATACATGAAGATCAGAGTCCCAGAAGTGGATCACAGAGTTAAGAAACTTGTCTTCAAGCTTCACATAACAGAGAAAGAACCACAAAGTCAGGCCGAACCGTGCAAACACCTTCTTGTCTTCTGCCCGTATTCTCGCTATGAATAGGTTGATGATCAACTTGAGAGCTTCCATTGTGTTTAGTGTGATGAAAGTGAGCATAGAGGTGTGTTTTTATAGCTTTTTGGCAAAGAAATCGAGTTAGAGGCGAAGTAAAACACTCAAAAAGTTAAAAAACGTCAAAATAATCAAAAAAGGTGAACCAGGGTCGATGACCATCCTCCAAAGGACGGCCAACCGTCCATGGAGGGATGGTCATCCATCCCTGATCTCAATTTTTGACCAATTTTGACTTTTTGAGATTTTTTTGACGCCCGGTTTGACTTTTCGCTCATATTTTGTCAGTTTTGACCCATTTTCGAGTTAAAATTGAACCAAAAAAGAAATTGAAACATAGTTGTATTCTCATTAGGATAAAATTACATGCCATTTAGGGTTTTTAGTGCATACATAGAAAAAGAATTACATAGAAAACCCTAAACAGGCCTCCTATAGGCCGAATAGTATAAAATCATCTCCGCCGGGATGATTTCCTTATTCCCCGTGAACCCGATGCCTCGTGATCCTCTCTCGATCCATGGCGCTCCTGTAAAGACGAAGCTTAGGTAAGATTGGTGAAGAATGAGATCATCAGTGATTGAAAGAGTAGAGAGAAAGTTACCTGTGCAGCTATGTTCGCATTATGTGCATCAAGATTCATGCTTTGAAGTTCCCTAGTCAATGATGCATTATATGCCAACAATTCCTCAGCATATGGTACAGGCACCTGAAAGGTCAAAAGATTCAAAATGATAAGGGAAAGAAAGCTACATATGACAAAAGGTGAAAGTATGATGATTACTGAAGTGTAAGAAGGATCAATGTGTGGATATTCGTTATAAGGCACTCGAGTGATTGTTCGTTGAACAAAGCTACCATCCTCAATAACTTGCACCTGCCAAGGAACAAATGGCAAATGAGGAGTAGAAGATGAAGACTCGCCCTCTGTAGGAGCTGTAGGATGGGAAGCATGCCCTCGAGATCGACGACCCTGCCAAATAAAGAGATATGAGGAATAATGTATGAGAAAAAAGGCAAGGCTATCAAGAGAGAAAGTTCGATACCTCAGTAGGAGGAAACCCCGATACTAATGGGCGCATCAGATAGTGCTGAGAGAATGTACGATAATCCTCATGCGGACGATGGAAAGCATCCGCAAATACACCAGCCATAGCGTCTGCTAAAGCATAGTCTGTCAACCTATCAGTGTGCCTCATAGAGGGAGGAGGTGCATAAGGCACACATGCAACTGAATAAGACCCACAAAGCAGAGCACGCACTCTTTCTCCAAGGTACCAGTACCTGCCAGAAGGCCCTTCGAGCAGAATCCTCTTATGAGACATCTCGATTACAGAGTTAAGTTGAACATGCATGGTACCTCTCCAATGGCGCCAAGGATTCCACCTAACCTGAGGACGAGGTATATTAGAGAAAGTTTGAGCATTGAGAAAAGAAAGCAGAAATGAAGATGGTTACCTTATTGAAACGCAACCTTACAAGAAAGGCGCGACTGTAAGCATAATCATGTCTGTAGGCAATAGCACTCACTCGCCGATCTGGGGCATATCGAGCGAGGGTTGGCCAAGAAAGGTCATTAGCAATCAGTGAAAGGCTATTTAGGTCGAGATACTCATGAGCCCATACCTGTAGATTATGTGCCTTGTTAGAAAATAAATAAAGGGAAGGATATGATAGTTTCTTTAAAATAAGTGAGTATACCTCCCAGACAAATCCCAAGCCTCCGAAATCGGTGCATACCCCTCGAGACCGACAGCACATGGTCCTATACATGGTGGCCAAGGCACCACCACCCTAGTCATACTGAGAAATGGTCTCAATATCCTCCAAACTAGCAAGAAAGCCTAGAGGTGCCAAATCAGCAGTGCCTGCGAAAAGGGTGCATGAAAATAGGTACAAAAGGAAAGCCCGCACGATGTGATCGGGATCTGCTCCTTCAGGCATATTGCTGAATGTGGTAAGAAGAGTGTTTCGGCGAACTGATCTCTTCACGATCTCAATATCGCTTGCCCCAAGAAAGGTATCCAAGTAACTCGAGTTATTGCTTGCATCTTCATAAAAATCCAAAGGGCGACCCCCAATGGAAAGTCCTGTGATCATGGTGAAATCAAGGGGAGTCATAGTCATCTCCCCAAACTCAAAGTGGAAAGTGTTGGTGGTGTCCCACCAAAGCTTAGATAAGGCCATGAGGGCCTGTCTATCCATAGTGTCAACCCACAATGAGTCGATGAAGTCTCCAAAACCAAGTCTTCTGATAGTGGCTTTGACATACGATTGGAGAGTGTCCATCCTAGCCCACCATCCAATAATACCCTGTAAAGAGGACCGAGTCCTGATGTCGAACTCTGGCTGTAAAGATAAAGATTAATAGATTAGAGGTATAAAGATAAGTTATGCTAATTCTTTGAATCAAGAATACAAAATTAACTCACAAAATGACACATTTTCAAAAAAATATGGTTTGTCAATTGTGAGTTATTCAAAAAAATGTATACCATAATTAATGTAGTTAATCTTGGTATTTTCAATTTTACATCAAGAATTAACATAATTAAATTAAAATGCCATATGACTTCTTTTTCATGAAAATTGAATTAGAAATAAAAAATCCCAAGAGAATAGAATTTTGAAAATCATGAAATAAATACTTAGCATAAGTTTTGAAATAAAATTATTTAAAAGTCATGAAAATGACACTTTATGCAATAATGTTTTGAAAAATAAGCTAAGTCTTAATTCATGCAAATTTTTGATATGTGCATTACTTGAAGCATTTTGAAAAACTTATCATGATATGATTTGATGAATTGAGTTGCAAAATTGGGAATTGCCTACCTTTAGGCATTTTATCAAACACCTAGTATGCACATTTTTGAAAAAGATTGTAAAAACTTGTCATGAAGCTTTTGGAGGTATCCAAATGATGTTTGAAACATATTGGAATCATAGCATGAGAAATTTAAATAAAAAAAAAAATCAAATTCTAGTCTCTTGGGAATTTTATCAAACACTTGGTGGGCAACATTTCAAGCTTGTGAAGCTAATGAAATGGGGCTCCCAAGCTTTGCCAAATACAAATTTCATGAACACAAGTCATCAAACAATATCCAAAGATCAATATTGAAGCATCTAGACATCAATGATTCAATAAAAGAGCATGGAAAGTAAGTTCACCTCTTGTAGGGTATGAAGATGAAGAGCTACAAAGCACCTTCATATATGGGTACTTTGATTCATACCTATTTGCCATGAGTGTAGGTAGAAGATGAACTTGAAGTAAATAAGTGTATGTGTATTTGGCTTTTTGGATCCCCAAATTGAAATCAAGGATGAAATCCTAGGATTTTGATTCACAAATTGGAGTAATTAGCAACACTTGAAGTGTTTAGGAGATGAATTCGGATGCAAAGAAACCAAATTTGATGAATTTTGAGAGAAATTGGAAAATTCTAGAGAGAGAAAGTGCCAAATTGGGAGAAATTTGAAGTGATATGCAAATGGGGCTTAAAGCACCTAAATGAGAGAATGATGGCTCGGGTGGCCGTCCACCAAGGGACGGCTGGCCGTCCACCTTGGACGGTTGGCCATCCTTGGTAGGATGGTCATCCATTCTTGAGCCTGATTTTGACTTTTTGTGGGTTTTTGAAGCCCATTAGGCCCAATTTTGACTTTTTTGGCCTATTTTGACCAATTTTGACTCATTTTCTTTCAAAATTTGATTAGGAAAGTGCATTTGATTGAGATTGAATAATATTTGATGAGTTGATAAGAAATAAAAAGGATTTGGTGCATACCAAGGTGAGAATTGAGCAATTGTGAATAGGAAAGTTCACATAAAATGATGAATTTTTGATTGAGAACCATGAGATTTAGAAATAAATGAATGAAAAGATTGTGTAAATAAGTTTGTAATCATGAGATGTTTATGAATACATTTGATTTGGTAAGCTTGAGAGACCCATGGAGGGGATTGTAAAGGTGAGTAAGCCCATGGAGGGTGGCTAATGAGAAAAGCCCATTTTGGAGGCCCAAATCCATAAGTCTTTGTGAAATTGATGAAGTATACATTAAATGTATATAAGAATGATATATGGATGATGTTAAGATATGATATGATAATTGGAAATGCAATTTCCAAAAGGATTGAAAATCCTTTAGTTGACTAGAAATGAAATTTCTAGTAATGAGTCGTAGACTCCCAAATTTTTATGATATTGGAAATGCAATTTCCAAAAGGATTGAAAATCCTTTAGTTGACTAGAAATGAAATTTCTAGTAATGAGTCGTAGACTTCCAAATTTTTATGATATTGGAAATGCAATTTCCAAAAGGATTGAAAATCCTTTAGTTGACTAGAAATGAAATTTCTAGTAA
>JAESVK010014438.1:0-18631 GCA_017140935.1 Hamamelis virginiana | reverse complement strand
TGAATAATCCCCTATATCAAAAATTTCATAGTCCTCCAAAACATTCCACATGGACCATCTGTCCAACGCCAAACTTCTGATTCTGGAATGAGGCTTTCTACTTAAAGCATCAGCCACAACGTTCGCCTTGCCTAGATAGTACTTCAATTCAAAATCATAATCTTCCATAAATTCCACCCGGCGACGCTGTCTTTAATTGAAATCTTTCTGTGAGAAAATATACTTTAGACTCTTATGATTCGTAAACAATTCGAAATTTTCACTATAAAGATAAGACCTCCATGATTTCAAAGTGAATACCACCGCCGCTAACTCCAAGTCATGGGTAAGATAATTTAATTCATGGGGTTTTAACTGTCGTGATCCATAAGCAACAACCCTACCATTTTGCATTAGCACACAACCCAAACCTTGGCGCGAGGCATCATAATAAACTGTATATCCTATCCCACTGACTGGACCCACAAGGATTGGAGCCGAAGTTAACCTTTGTTGCAATTCCCGAAAAGCGGATTCGCACTCTTCATCTCAGTTATACACCACGCCTTTTCTAGTAAGTCGAGTTAAAGGGGCTGCAATGCAAGAAAAATCCTGAATAAAACGGTGATAGTATCCCGTCAGATCCAAAAAACTGCGAATTTCTGAAACGCTTTTCGGTCTCTCCCAATTCAACACAGCATCAACTTTGGAAAGATCAACATAAATACCTTCCTGAGAAATCACATGCCCAACGAACTTTACTTCATTCAACCAAAATTCACACTTTTCTTTCTTCACATAGAGTTGACAATCTCTCAAAAGCTACAGAACTGCACGAAGGTGAGATGCGTGTTCCCTCTTTGATTTCGAGTATACGAGGATATCATCCACGAATACCACAACAAACTTGTCAAGATAAGGACGGAACACCCTATTCATTAAGTCCATAAATGCAACTGGAGCATTGGTCAGACCAAAAGGCAAGACCAGAAATTCATACAACCCATAGCGAGTGTTAAGCAGTTTTAGGTATGTCTTCTTCTCTAAATCGAAGTTGATAATACCCTGATCGTAAGTCGATCTTAGAGAAGTAACATGAATCCTTTAACTGATCAAACAACTCATCAATACGAGGAAGGGGATAACGATTCTTTACAGTAACTACATTCAACTTCCTGTAATCTACACAGTCTTAAAGAACCATCTTTTTTCTTCACAAATAGTATGGGAGAACTCTAGGGTGAATGACTATTGCTGATAAATCCTTTAGCTTCCAATTCTTCCAACTGAGCCTTCAAAACTTTCATCTCTGCTGGTGCCATCTTATACGAAGGAAGATGAATAGGATCAGTACCATGATAAATTTCTATTAAAAAATCCACTTCCCTATGAGGTGGCAAACCTGGTAACTCATCCGGAAAAACATCAAGATATTCTCTCACAATTGGCACACCCAAAAGACTTCTTGAATCAGGATCATCCAAATCCAAGGAAGCTAGCGCATTAACAAATACACAAGCTTGAGAACACCTGAAACTCTTCTTGCTATGGGGAAACATAGTGGATCTACCTCTTTCCCCAACATAGCAAACACTGTCACCATTAGGTAAAAAGAGCATTACTCTTTTTTGGAAACAATCAACCAAAGCCCTGTAATTGGCTAACCAATCCATTCTCAAAATAACGTCATATCCAGACAACGGTAGTACGATAAGGTCAGCGTATAACTTACGCCCTTCTATGATCACATCACATGATCGACAGACCAATTCCACATCTAAATCCTTTCCCACTGGTGTCGACACACTCAAAGAATAGCCCAAAGATTGAAATGATAACCCCAATTGGAGAGCACAGTCCATATCTATAGAAGAATGTGTGGAACTCGAATCAAATAACACACGAACCCAAGAATTATAGAGAGAAAACATACCCTCAACAACTTCATTAATGGGGCTAGGATTTGGAGGAACCATGGCGTAAGCTCGACCCGCTGCATTCTGAACTCGTCCTCTACCTCTATTCGACTGATTCTGCGGTTGACGACTCGATGAAGCATGCTGAGACATCTCAGGTTGCTGCACTAGTCTTGGGTTTGAGGCAAAAGGGCGGAATTGGCTCGTCTGAAAAGAAGGTCGTGGGAAGTTCTCTGAGATGCTTGATACTGAGGAAACTGAAATGTCTGGGTTAAGGATATGGAGGGTACTGCTGGGACTGTGGGGTTTGAGAAGTGGGGGTATCATCAATTGAAAAAGGACAATTTCGACGAATGTGCCGTTCATTTCCACAAGAATAGCAAATCAACCTCCCACTCTCATCATGACCTCCACATATGCCGCCAGATTGACTTGGACGTTGATAAGGTGAGTTCCTGGATCGTCCTCTTGAGGATCCTGAACTAGCACTGGAGCCACTATTCGAACTTCTTTATCCTCTCCCAAATCTACAATGAGCTCCATAACTTCCTTGGTTTCCCCCAGTATTTTTTCTATAACCCTGTATATACCCCAATCCTTGAGAGAAATTCTGTGCCATAACATTTTCTTGCTCCTGGCTTGTCCCCTACCCAGATCCTTGTCCAGAACTCTGTCATCTACTAAAATTTCTTCCTGATCCTCTTCCAAATTTCTGTCTTCTAACTTGGGTCCCTCGAATTCGTTGAATCTCCATATTACTCCTTTCTATGACATAAGCACGTTCAGTAACACCAGCATAAGTCTTGAGCATAAGTGGTGCCTGATTGTATCACAATCATGCTTTCAATTTGTGGTATTATTGTGTTCTCTTATATAAATAGTTGCGTAATAATATCTTGTTTTGTATAAAATCTGTATAACTTGGTTAAAATCTCTTTTACAAGAAAACTGTGCAGATTATATAAATGCGAAGCCGTCACCCATGAGTCTTGATTATCGTCACAAGTGAGAAGCATTTCATAAAAATCAGCGATAGGCAATGAAGTGCGAAAGGCTGCAAAAGAATTTCCGCAAATTCAAAGCAAAGAGCCAACATGACTATCGATAGCCAAGTCTCGCTATCGATAGAACTTCTATCGATAGTCAAACTTCGCTATCGATAGACCTGAGGCGGCTGTGGGCTGTTTTAGATATTTTGAGATATTTCAAGGGTATTTTCGTCTTTTATAATTCCATTATACATATACACGTGTATGGGTGACTTAAAAAGGGTTCATGACTTTTTGCTCTGAATCATTACTCTGTCATTTTTAATAGACTTCATCTTACAGTTCAATTCTGCTTTTTATTTGGTCATTTACTTTTTCAGCACATTCTTACTTTTCTGCAATTTTTCCTTTAATGCATGGCTCAATTCTCATTTGAGAATTGTTCTTTACTTACCCAGTCTTTAATTTCTGCAATTTTCCTTTTTAATACATGGCTCAATTCTCACTTGAAAATTGTTCTTTACTTTTATTGTCATTTTCTTTATCTATTTAAGCCCTTTTCTTTATTTACTTACGTCATTTTCTTTATTTCTTTCAGTCACTTTTTCTTTATTTACTTCAGTTATTTACTTTCTGCTTTATTTTACTTTTCTCCATCCCGTGACCCCTTAGAGCTTGTCATGGATAAAGGATATTCTCCTCCATTGATGTGTAGCTAATACTCCAAGCATGGGTGAGGATGAAGTTGGATTCTTTATGCAATTCTATTTTATAAACATCCCTTTATTTGTATTATGTGATTGCATAGTTGTGAAGGTTTACCGCACACTATCGCTAAATATAATATAATATAATTGTATATATGTGATTGTAATTATATAATTATGCAATAGTACTTATTGGGATGAATACAAACCAGCATGCTTTATCCCCAATTAAGGTGGATAGTGATATTCCATTCTTTTCAAGGATAAACCTGCCGGTCCTGTATTCATCATCTTTTTGGGAATTCCTTTTTGTAGTTGGATGAACCACCATACATAATTACTATATCGTGGATTTTATAACTAAATTGCATATTTGATATTCAATGGACTTCTCACCCAAGTTCCGCTCATTCCATTATTTAATCACGTTTTTAATCAGCTTTGTTAAATTCAGTAATTCAGCTTCAACCCAATTGAAGCTATTTTTTCACCACCAAAATAAATTGACACTATTCTTTCACTTTAATTAATTCTAATAGTTTTTCATTTTGAATCTACATATTTCCCAGTGGTTCGACACCCGTGCTCACCAATCACAATTGAATTGAGATTAACAATCACACGGTTTTATAAATATATTAATATTGATCATTAACAAGGAATAATCTCCCTTGTTCCTAGACGATCAAATTTTGGCGCCGTTGCCGGGGATAGAACCCGGGTCACCCGCGTGAAAGGCGGGAATACTTACCACTATACTACAACGACATGAAGTGGGTTGGCCGGAAAAAGAAAATGACAATAAAAGTAAAGAACAATTCTTAAGTGAGAATTGAGCCATGTATTAAAAAGAAAAATTGCATAAATTAAAGTACAGAAATTAAAGACTGGGTAAGTAAAGAATAATTCTCAAATGAGAATTGAGCCATGCATTAAAGGAAAAATTGCAGAAAAGTAGAAAAGTGCTGAAAAAGTAAATGACCGAATAAAAAGCAGAATTGAACTGTAAGATGAAGTCTATTAAAAATGACAGAGTAATGATTCAGAGCAAAAAGTCATGAACCCTCTTTAAGTCACTCATACACGTGTATATATAGAATGGAATTACAAAAGACGAAAATGCCCTTGAAATATCTCAAAATATCTAAAACAGCCCACAGCCGCCTCAGGTCTATCGATAGCGAAGTTTGGCTATCGATAGAAGTTCTATCGATAAACTTACAGGTTGCTGAAATCAGAAATTGGGAGCTTCACTCCCGCGCGCTTAAAATAACAATTAAAAGCTAAAGCTAAACTGTTTCACCAATTTCTTTATAATTCCCTGATTATCTGTGAAAACATTAGTTTATGCGGGGTAGAAGGTCGTTGTCTTTAAACGTAATACCTATTGACTCTGAGTTAGAAAGAACTCTGAGAGCTACTAGAGCCTCTCTGAGACAATCCAGTGAGTCCGTACCTTTGCATAATTTTGAAATGGCTGAATCATCTGCGCGAAATGTGATGTTACCTGCAGAGATTATTCAAGCCCCACCAGGTCTAAAAACTCTTAGGGATCACTTTATGTCTAACAGTTTTAATCCACCCTCCTGTATCCAAATCCCAAATCTTGAGAATCTCATCTACTAGATTAAGCATGCTACCATTCAGATGCTTCCAACTTTCTATGGGTTAGATAGAGAAAACCCATACGACCATTTGCAGGAATTCTTAGGGATCTGTTCTACTATTAGAATTCAGGGTTTCCACCCAGAATCCCTGAAACTTTTTCTATTCCCATTTTCCTTAAAAGATAAGGCCAAACACTGGCTTTCTACTCTCCAAACACCTGTTCCTATCACTACTTGGGAACAGCTTCAGAAATTATTCCTGTCTAGATTTTATTCTGTTGGTAAAACTCATCAAATGCGACGAGGAATAACAAACTTCGTCCAACATGAACAAGAATCATTTCATGAAGCCTGGGAGAGAGTGAAAGAACTGCTAAGGTTATGCCCCCATTATGATGTACCCAAGTGGCAAATCATAGAGTCTTTTGTTAGAGGTCTAACGGAAGGCGACACGCAGACGGTTAAATCTGCATGTGGGGGAGCTATATTAAGTAAGGGAGATGATGAAATGTGGGCTTTATTTAAAGCATTGAGTGAGGATTCTTTCCATATGGCCTCGATGTCTTTAGGTAACCATGATGACTCTTTAGTTAAGAAAAATCCTCCCGAAAAGGGTGGTATTTATGACGTGGATCCCCAAGCTTTGGTAAACAAACAAGTAGAGGCTTTGTCTCAGAAACTTGACCAATTAATAGCTGCACAAGGGCAATCTTCTAAAGCCCATGTGAAACCTGTCAACTTGGTGTGCAATATTTGCACTTACCCTTCTCACGAGCCCCCGTATTGTCCCATGGCGGGACCGTACCCTGAGTTTGTCCAAGAGCAAGTTAATGCTGCTCAAGGATTTGCACCACCTAGGAATGACCCATATTCCAATTCCTACAATCCTGGGCGGAAGACTCACCCAAATTTTCAGTGGTCTAGTCAACCGAGAAGGTCCAATCCTAGTCAACCTATGAGACCCACATACAGCAGTAACCCTGCTGTTGTTCAGCCATTTAGACCACCACAGATGCAACCCTAATACCCAAGCTATGGTGCTCCTCAAGCACCTCTACCCCATTATCAGAGTCAAGCTGTGACTCAACCACCACCACAACCTCTAAGAACGCCTGGTTTTGAGGAACAAGTCTTAGCTACCCCTAAAAGTCTAGAGGCTTCTGTACAACTCACTCATTCACATTCCCAAACAATCTCAAAATTAGAGACCCAAATGGGCCAACTAGCGGCTTCTTCTAGTCGTAGAGAGGAGGGGAAGTTTCCGAGTCAGGCTGTTGCAAATCCTAAAAGGGCTTTTGTGGCTGAGAGTTCTACTTCTCAGAACCCTCAATGTAACGAGGATGTGAAGGCTGTTATAGTTTTGAGAAGTGGGAAGGTTATAGATAATAAAGTTGGGGAGAAAGAGAGAGAAAAAGAAAAAGAACCTGAAAAAGAAGAAGAGTCAGAAGTTTCGAGGAATAAAATTCCCGCAGCTTTAGACGATCCATTGGCATCTTACGTGCCAAAAGCCCCTTTTCCATCTGTACTTTTGGCACCTGAGAGAAGAGCTAAGAAAGGGGCTAGCATGTCTGATATGTTAGAGGTTTTCAAAAGTGTTCATATCAATCTACCTCTATTAGATGCCATCAAACAGATTCCTTCCTATGCAAAATTTTTGAAGGAAATGTGCACACAGCAACGTAAGGAGCGTGTTCATTTGTTCAAAACTATCACTCCTGTTGACATTGCTAGTGCTGTGTGTCAATTCCAAGCTCTCATTAAGAGAAAAGATCCTGGAACGCCAACCATACCTTGCTTCTTAGGAAGTCATTATATTGATAGAGCGTTAGTTGATTTTGGCGCAAGCGTAAATATAATTCCATATTCAATATAAGCCAAAATGGAGCTTGGAACCCTCCAAACCACACCTACTATTCTTCAATTTGCAGATAGGTCCACTAAAGTGCCTAAAGGGATACTGCAGGATGTTCTAGTAAAGATAGATTCTTTTGTCTTTCCTACAGATTTTATCATCTTAGATTTGGAGCCCGTTGATATTAATAGGCCTCAAATCCCTGTAATAATAGGACGACCTCTTTTGGCAACTGCAAATGCAGTCTTTCACTGTAGGACTGGCATAATGAAGGTGTCATTTGGGAATATGAAAACTAGGCTGTAAGTTTACAGTGCAGTGAATCAACCTCATAACTTTGAGGATTGTTCTTTTGTTGATATAATAGATAAGGTGGTAGAGGAAGCTACACCTTATCTTCTGTCTAAGGACCCGTTAGAAACTTGCCTGAACTATTTTGGGTTCGAGGACCATGACTTGGAGCATTCATTAATGGAGGTGAATCTCGTCTTACCTCCACCATAGGGAAAATGCCTTGGAGACCTAGGGTCGAGCTACTTCCGTCAATTGCTAGTGTCCCTTCCCCGACGTCTTTTGAGTCTCCACCGCAGCTTGAGTTAAAGCCTTTGCCGGCTAATCTCAAGTATGTATTTTTGGATAGTAATGGCACCTTGCCTGTTATAATATCATCTACTTTGAATTTAGAACAGGAAGGTAAGCTGTTATCAGTTTTGAAATAGTATAGATTAGCCATAGAATGGTCGGTTGCTGATTTAAAGGGTATAGACCCGTCAATCTGCCAGCACCGAATCCATCTTGAGGATGGTGTAAATCCTTCAAGGGATGCCCAACGTAAGTTGAACCCAAATATGAAAGAGGTCATTAAAAAAGAAGTGTTGAAATTGTTGGATGCCGGTATCATCTACCCAATAGCTGATAGTGAGTGGGTTTTCCCTACTCAATTGGTTCCTAAGTCTGGGATTACAGTGATAGCTAATGATGAGGGTATTCTAGTCCCCACAAGAGCTACCACTGGATGGAGAGTCTGTATAGACTATAGAAAGTTGAATTCCAAAACCAGGAAAGACCGCTTCCCACTTCCTTACATTAACCAAATTTTAGAGAGGTTATCTGGGCAAAGTTTTTACTATTTCTTAGATGGCTATTCTGGGTATAACCAAATAGCGGTTTACCCGGAGGATCAGGAGAAAACTACATTTACCTGTCCATTTGGGACATTTGCATTTAGGCGTATGTCTTTCGGCTTATGCAATGCCCCTAGCACTTTCCAAAGATGCATGACATCTATTTTTTCTCACATGATAGGAGAATATTTGGAAGTGTTTATGGACGACTTTTCGGTCTTCAGTCCTTCTTTTGATGAGTGCCTTTCCAATCTCTCAAAAGTCCTTAAGAGATGCTGTGAGACTAATCTGGTACAAGCTGGGAGAACAACCATTTTATGGTTCGAGAGGGCATTGTGCTTGGGCACATAGTCTCTAGTAGGGGGATAGTGGTTGACAAAGCTAAGGTTGATTTAATTGTCAAATTACCTCCTCCCACTACTGTTAGACAAATCCGGTCCTTTCTTGGACATGCGGGATTTTACAAGCGTTTTATTAAAGACTTTAGCAAAATAGCAAAACCTTTGTTTAATCTGCTTGCTAAAGATGTGGATTTTAATTTTGATAATGCCTGTTTAGAGTCCTTCAATAAATTGCGTTTAATGTTGACCTCGGCACCTATCATGCGAGCTCCTGATTGGTCACTTCCTTTAGAGCTTATGTGTGATGCCTCCGATTTTGCTGTGGGGGCAGTGTTAGGTCAGAAGGTAGATAAGGCCCCATATGTTATATACTATGCAAGTAAAACCTTAAATGATGCTCAGTTAAATTACACTACGACTGAGAAAGAAATGCTTGCAGTAGTTTTTGCACTTGACAAATTCTGATCCTATCTTTGGGGATCGAAGACTATAGTGTACTCAGATCACGCCGCTTTGCGGTACCTGCTCTCGAGACGAAGCCTAAACTGATTAGGTGGATTCTCTTATTGCAAGAATTCGATTTTGAGATCAGGGATAAAAAAGGGTCTGAGAATGTCGTTGCAGACCACCTTTCCAGGATAGTAGTTGAAGAAGAGAGTGACCCCACGCCTATTAGGGATTGTTTCCCTGATGAGCAGCTTTTTGCCGTCACTCATTCTATTTTACCTTGGTATGTGCATATCGTGAAATACCATGCCACAGGCCTTGTACCATCTGTTTGGTCAAAACAGGAAAAGGATCGGTTCTTTTCTCAGATAAAATTTTATTATTGGGAAGACCCTCTTCTGTTTAGGTACTGTGCTGATCAGGTTATACGTAGGTGTATCCCGGAAGGTGAGATGCAAGACATTTTGAAGTTCTGCCACACTTTAGCATGTGGAAGACACTTTAGCGGGAAAAAGACTGCCGCTAAAGTCTTGCAGTGTGGGTTCTACTGGCCTACTCTATTTAAAGATGCTTTGGACTTTAGCAAGTCATGCCAGAATTGTCAAAGAATGGGTTCTATGTCTAGAAGGGATATGATGCCTCTTAACCCTATTTTAATTGTCGAAATTTTTGATGTTTGGGGCATCGACTTCATGGGACCTTTT
Organism: Hamamelis virginiana; assembly: GCA_017140935.1. Classification (NCBI taxonomy): domain Eukaryota; kingdom Viridiplantae; phylum Streptophyta; class Magnoliopsida; order Saxifragales; family Hamamelidaceae; genus Hamamelis; species Hamamelis virginiana. The sequence continues at coordinate 8,965 of JAESVK010014438.1, read as the reverse complement.
CCTATTTCGCATGGGTTCGAATATATCTTAGTGGCTGTGGATTACATGTCTAAATGGGTAGAAGCAGTAGCCACTAGGACTAATGACCACAAGGTGGTTTTGAAATTCCTCCAAGAGAACATTTTCTCTAGGTTTGGGTTTCCAAGGGCTATCATCAGTGATGGAGGGTCCCATTTTAATAATCGACCCTTTGCAACTTTAGTAGCTAAATATTCTATCACTCACAAGGTTGCAACCCCGTATCATCCTCAGACTAGCGGTCAAGTGGAAGTATCAAATAGGGAAATTAAGCATATCCTCGAAAAAACTGTCAGGCCCGATCGTAAGGATTGGTCATTGCGCCTAACTGACGCATTGTGGGCCTATAGGACTGCAATCAAAACCCCTATTGGTATGTCTCCATACCATTTAGTCTATGGCAAACCTTGTCATCTCCTAGTCGAGCTAGAACACAAAGCACTTTGGGCCATTAGGAAATTCAATTTTGAAATGAAGGAAGCGGGATCTCACCGCAAGCTTCAATTAAATGAGCTTAAAGAGATTAGGAACGAGGCTTACGAAAGTTCTAAAATCTCTAAAGCCAAAATGAAAGAGTTTCATGACAGACACATCAATAGAAAATCTTTTGAACCTAATCAGAATGTGTGGTTGTTTAACTCCAAATTGAGGCTATTTCCTAGTAAGCTTAAGTCTCGCTGGGATGGACCCTTTGTGGTGACAAAGGTTGCTCCTCATGGTGCTGTTGAAATTAGAAATCCTCGAACTGGTTTGTCCTTCTCTGTGAATGGACAAAGGCTTAAACCGTATATTGAGGGTATAACTGATTGTGAGGGCATTAAGGATGGTTTGGAAGTTGAGTCTGTCAGTTTGGAAGACCCAACCTATCATTTCGACTAGTAAGGAATTTTACGTCTGGCTTTAGACGTTAAACTTAGTCCCCCCCCCACCCATTTCCCGTAGTTGTACTTACAGGTTATTCTGGTCGTGACATCCTTGCAACATTGAGGACAATGTCTACTTCTAGTTGGGGAGGGGTTGTATATTTTATTTTCTGTTTTGATTTATTTATTCATTCAAATTTTTGCGTATATAATACTTTATTTTTCTTATTCTTTTGCACATATTATACCATTGGTTTGTATAGTTATTACTTGTATAAATGTTGATAAATAAATACGTTGTAACTGTGAGTTTTATTCATTCATTTATATCATATCTATTTGTCTATTTTCGATACATTAAATATAATTTTACTGTGATTAGCCTGTATTCAACTCTTACACATGCATGAACTTGGTTTAATCTTCATATTTTGCAATTGGAATATCTGCTAAAAACCCGTTTATAAAGTGGAGACTGGCGACAAATAATGCAAATTTTGAACCATTCGATCAATTTTGGGACTCAAATATTCATCATTTCAGTTCAGTTCTTGGTTATTGCTTATTTGTTATATCTTACGTAAATGTTTAATTCGTGCGTATTTTAGAATACAAATATCGTGCTAATCAGTCGAGAATTTTGTGCAATTTTTGAAAAATGATTTAAGGCCCTTTTTCGAGTCATTGTGCCTTGTATATTATTACTAGAGTATAGGACCCCCCGTAGTACCCTAATTGAGCCTAAAAGTTGCCAAATTTTTCTATAACTTAGCAGTCGTGGGTAACGAGGTGTCTCTTGTACAGTTATTTGCATTAAGTTGTCAGAATATGTTTAGAAAAATAAAAAATTATAAAATATTCAAAAATTTCAAAAAGCCTACGTCACTATCGATAGACAGTCTATCGATAGCCAGTTCAAATTCAAAAAAATAAAAAACCCTAAACAAAGCAGAACCACCTTGGCTATCGATAGCACATCTTCGCTATCGATAGAGATTACGTAAAATTGCCTTTAAACTGCTTCCCCGCGCGTTTTTGCCCACTGTTTCACCTTCAGTTCACCGGAATCCGCCATTGCCGTCGTGCCTTTTCACCTTCAACCTCCATTCGACGCCCATTCCGGCCACCACAGCCTCCAAAATCCACCATTATCGCGATCCTCATACCTCCCTCTTCATTTCTATCCGATTACATCCATTAGTTGCCGCCACTGTCACTGACACTTCAAGCACACTCCGGCGAGCTTCTTTTTCCGGCCAACCCACTTCGTGTCGCCACTTCTAAACTTTTAACAGGTAAGTTTTAATCCCTATTTTATTTTCCCCAAATTATCACACTTGGTTTGGATAGTTATTTGGGTTATGCATATTTGGGTTTGGTATTGTGGATTTTTATATTGGGATTGGATTATAATTCGAATCATGATTCACTGGTGGGAAATTGAGGTGCAGCTTGGATGTTAGGCTATTGCGGAGTTGTGGTTGGGTTCATTTGTCTTGTTGAGTACTTCATTACTGCCTGCCTTGTGTACTTACTGTGGTTGTGTCTGCTGCTGTGGGTGTGTGTGTATAATTCTGTACAGAGCCATGGTTCGTCTCAAGACGACGAGTAAAGGCCGGGGTAAGGCCGTGGCATTTCAGGAGCTTGCTCCACCGCCACAAAGATCGAGGCGGGATACATCCACTGGTCGGGGCAAAGCCCAGCGTACAGCGCCAAATTCATCGGATAATTCTGAGTCCGATATGCAGCCAGCACCTGTTCAGAGACCTACTGCTAGAGGTCAGTCTTCCAGACAGCCACCAGTGAGTGCGCCTCCTACGAGTTCACGATATGTGGAGGAGGTTTATGATTCTGAGCACCCTGAGATTGGCGAGACAGGCGAGCCTCGCATGACACGAGATTTTGAGGGTTTCATGCAGATCGAGGGGGGACCGAAGAAATTACCTACCCGACGTGCTCCGAAGCCGTGGCCTTCAGTTCTTGCAGCGAAAAATTTTAATGTCTAGCGCTACATCGATTCTAAAGCCTTCAAAGGAAAAGGCTTACTGGTACAGACATTGACTGACAGACATCTCAGTGCCTGGCTGAGGAAGGGTGCGGGCTATAAGCCCAAAGTGGTTCGCCAGTTCTACACTACGGCCCATACAGCAGAGGATCGAGCTCAGACGATCAGACCTGAGGTCGGAGGTCCTATTCTCTAGATTACCCCGGACGACATCGCCGATTATCTGGGATGCGAGCGTCCGGTGGCTGCTGAGGTTGAGTACCCTCATGGCGGATATCTAGATCTTGCAGAGGATAGATGTGCTGACATGGTCTATGTGGACCGCACATTATTTGATAGCATGTATTTTACGACTGGGAACATGCACCCGAATTACGCAGCAATGAATAAGCTGCTTTACTGCAACTTGAGGGCGAGGGGCACTGATTCCCAGATCCCAGTCGACTATGTACGGCTGTTGTTAGAGTTTCTCAGCGACCATGAGATGGACATCGCTTTGCTGATATTCAGCGAGATTCGCACATTCATTTTTACACAGCCGCGCAGCAAAATGCCTTATCCCCTGATGATCACTGCTTTTGCATTAGCTGCGGGTGTTGAGACCGAGGAGGAGAGTAAGTGGGGCGAGGGACCTATCACTCCCACTACTATCGCCCGGAGCATGGCGGCTCAGCTGAAGAGGCCACGTACTGAGTCTACAGATCCATCAGAGCCAGCTCCAGCCACAACCAGTCAGCCATCATCTGCTCCAGCTCCTGCTACTACTGTACCACCCCAGACAGCTTCAGCATCGGCCGGTTCCCAGGACTTGTTACTTCAGGTCTTAGAGGGGTTAAGGACAGTTATGTAGACTCAGCAGTTACAGTCTGCTCAGCTTGACAGGTAGTCTGCTCAGCTCAGGGTTATGTGGAGACGTATGGACGGCGAGCCGATTTCTAAGGCCGACCGAGCATTATTTGATGAGCCACAACCCACAGCTGGAGTCGACATCCCACCTGGGGATGATCAGTTATCTGATGAGGCTCGCGGTCAGCGCGAGGCAAAGATGAGGGCAGATGTTGAGATGAGGGATGATGCTCAGTCTTGAGTCTAGGTTGTTCTTTTCGAGTTAAAGATATCTTTTTGGATAGAGTTTTTAAGTTATTATGGGTTAGTATAGGGTTATAGGTGGTTTAGGGTAGCAACCTTGAACATATAAATCAACCATCCTATTTTTGCTGTCTCAAATTTCTTTTGTTACAAACCAAATACATTACAATCCTATAAAGTCCTTTTTGATTTCAAAATTATGTGCACTATTCTCTTGTGATTACTTGTTTATTTAAGTTTTATTTATGAATGAACTGCACATCTATGCATATATGACTTTATTTCTTTCATCTTCCATTGTTTATTCTGAGCTTCATGTATGAGAATTATACTTATATATATATAATTGAAACTTTGGGTTACAAACCTTGAAAGAATACAATCAAAGAACGCAGCGGAAGGTAGGATTTTTAAAAATTTTCCCATGTATTCATCCATGAATCCACTTAATCGATAAAACGAATCAACTTTAAATTAAAGACATTAAAATAAAGCTTACTTGATATGTTCCTTTGCAATGTTCTCTTTACTTTGATGATCGTCCTCGCCAATCTTCAAGCCTCAAAATTATGACGGCCTCCAATGATCGTCCACACAAACACAAGAGTTATCAAACCTTCTTGATTTTCAACACTTGAAAAACAAGCATGGAGAGGGAGAGAGAGAGAGGGGCGGCACCTAGAGAGAGAGAGGACTTGGATGAGTCAAAACCTTATGCCATTAGGGTTCTCTCTCTTTAAATAAACCTCTCTTCTTCTTAGGGAGTTTGGTTACTAGTGCTAGCATAACCATTAACCCTGTTTTGGTTACTAACACTCTTGAATTAGATATCCCTTTGACTCTTAATTAATTAACCTTTAATTAATTAAAGCCAAACATATATTAATAAGAGTGCACCCTCTCACAAGTTTAACAACCTCACTTATGTTCTTATGTGTGTGACCCATTGGGTTCATCCCAACCTAGTAGTGGCAGGGGACATCTCAATGTCGCCCAAAATAGAAACTTTCTATTTTTAGGTTCGATTGGAACAATTCCAATTTTGCCCTCAATGATAACTCTTATCATTAGGCCTTCACTAGTCATGAGTGACATCTAGCAATATGTCATGACGTACCCTAGGTGTGGGTGAATATACGAACGTGTAAATGAAACCTTCGTGCTATAAATAATCCCTCACCAAACAATATCTTGATTAAGTTAGTTGGGTATGGATTCATGTCAAACCCTAACTTAATCATGTGTTACTAATTCACCAGTTTATAATCTCAATTAGGTATACCCTTGAAACACTTTTCTTGGTAACCTTCTGCTTTGGCCAAAGACTCCATTGAGATAGTAACTGTGAACTAACTAAGACATTCGCCCTTTCTGATTAAGGGTGGTGATCCTCTATTGCACACTCACCTATCTTCATACATAACTCACTAGAGCCAATGAGCATCGATTACATCCTTATGATTAAGGGTGTACGAGATACTATCAAACTCTAGCAATTCATGTATAAGATAACAAGTGGTGTCTCAAGTCTAAGGATTACAATTGTGACTATACACATGAGCAGCTTTTAACATACAAATAGAATTCCATAAGCTGTACTCATATTGGTCGTGTACTTGTTCTCTACCAAGCACCCACAGGTTTACTATAGTGTCTCTACATAGATGGTTCGAGACTCACCACCCTCCCATGGAGCTAGTAAAACCTGAGCTAATCTTAACGGTTTATAATCGTCCAAATATATAAACCTATGATCAGGAACTAGTTTAGGATAGATGTACTTGAAAGTTATAAGTCTCTCTATCTCAACACTTGATATATAACTCTCTATCATACTATCCAAGGACTTTATCATGAACAATAATTAAACACAAGTTTACATGATAAATAATAGCCATATCATAAATGAATAAAGTTTCATACAATCTAATATAATGAAATATAAAACCCTAAACACAACTGAACAATTGGTATTAGGGCACATATCTAACAAACCTTTCATAGCAAACATCTTTTGCGAGTGACCACCAGTGAGGACTTGAAGTTTAAACTTATTTAGGGATAATACTCGTACTCTTATTGCGTTTATTTTGATTCTATCAAGTTCACCTTCACTACACGTTGAACACTTGCTAATTACCTGTTAAAGATAGCATTTTCTGTGTTTAAAATTTTCAAATATGTTGTTGATATATCTATAGATGAAACTCTTAATGTGTACATAGTATTGTTTTATCTTTATTTTCTTTATCACATGATTCTTTTATTCTTTCATGTTTATGGGTACCTTTTCTGTAAACCCTCACGAGACTTCACTCGTCCACTAGGGGTAACTTAGTGGTTTAAAAGGCTTGTTGCATACGCTAAATGCAATCGAGATTCCTTGCGAAAGTGGCCTTTCAATTTTTAGTTTCAGTTTGTCGTCTTTAAAGTATAACTATTTGCTAAGAGACTAGCAAAACCTAAGTTGGGGAGTGTGATTGTATCACAATCATGCTTTCAATTTATGGTATTACTGTGTTCTCTTATATAAATAGTTGCGTAATAATATCTTGTTTTGTATAAAATCTGGATAACTTAGTTAAAATCTCTTTTACAAGAAGACTATGCAGAATATATAAATGCGAAGCCGTCACCCATGAAGTCTTGATTATCGTCACAAGTGAGAAGCATTTCATAAAGATCAGCAATAAGCAATGAAGTGCGAAAGGCTGCAGAAGAATTTCTACAAATTCAAAGCAAAGAGCCAACATGACTATCGATAGCCAAGTCTCGCTATCGATAGATCTTCTATCGATAGCCAAACTTCACTATCGATAGACCTGAGGCGGCTGTGGGCTGTTTTAGATATTTTGAGATATTTCAAGGGCATTTTCATATTTTGTAATTACATTCTATATATACACGTGTATGGGTGACTTAAAGAGGGTTCATGACTTTTTGCTCTGAATCATTACTCTGTCATTTTTAATAGACTTTATCTTACAGTTCAATTCTGCTTTTTATTCGGTCATTTACTTTTTCAGCACTTTTCTACTTTTCTGCAATTTTTCCTTTAATGCATGGCTCAATTCTCTTTTGAGAATTGTTCTTTACTTACCCAGTCCTTAATTTATGTACTTTAATTTCTACAATTTTCCTTTTTAATACATGGCTCAATTCTCACTTGAGAATTGTTCTTTACTTTTATTGTCATTTTCTTTATTTATTTAAGCCATTTTCTTTATTTACTTACGTCATTTTCTTTATTTCTTTCAGTCACTTTTTCTTTATTTACTTCAGTTATTTACTTTCTGCTTTATTTTACTTTTCTCCATCCCGTGACCCCTTAGAGCTTGTCATGGATAAAGGATATTCTCCTCCATTGATGTGTAGCTAATACTCCAAGCTTGGGTGAGGATAAAGTTGGATTCTTTATGCAATTCTATTTTATAAACATCCCTTTATTTGTATATTGCATAGTAGTGAAGGTTTACCGCACACTATCTCTAAATATAATATAATATAATTGTATATCTGTGATTGCAATTATATAATTATGCAATGGTACGTATTGGGATGAATACAAACCAGCATGCTTTATCCCCAATTAAGGTGGATAGTGATATTCCATTCTATTCAAGGATAAACCTGCCGGTCCTGTATTCATCATCTTTTTGAGGATTCCTTCTTGTAGTTGGATGAACAACCATACATAATTACTATATCGTGGATTTTATTACTAAATTGCATATTTGATATTCAATGGACTTCTCACCCAAGTTCCGCTCATTCTATTAATTAATCGCGTTTTTAATCAGCTTTGTTAAATTCAGTAATTCAGCTTTAACCCAATTGAAGCTATTTTCACCACCAAATTAAATTGACACTATTCTTTCACTTTAATTAATTCTAATAGTTTTTCATTTTAAATCTACATATTTCCCAGTGGTTCGACACCCGTGCTCACCAATCACAATTGAATTGAGATTAACAATCACACGGTTTTATAAATATATTAATCTTGATCATTAACAAGGAATAATCTCCCTTGTTCCTGGACGATCAGTGCCAACTTCTCTCGAATGTCAAGTCTCAATCCCAACTCAAATCTCCTTGCCTTTGCAGAGTCTGTAGAAATCAGTGCACCAGCATATCAAGACAACTCCATAAACTTGGCTTCATACTCCAATACAGTCATATCCCGTTATTTCAATCTCAAAACTTCTTCTTTTTTAACTCTTTGGAAAGCTGGGGGTACAAATTTACCCTTGAACACATCCTTAAATTGGGCCCAATTCATTCTGGCAACATTTCGTTCCGGATTAGCTCGAACTTATGCCTACCAATTAACTGCATCGCCCCTAAACAGATTAGCAGCAAAACTCACCCTGAAAGCCGCGGGGGTTCCAACCGTCTCAAATAACTGGAACACTTCATCCAACCATCTGTCAGCTTCTAATGGATTTGAACCACCTCTAAACTCCAGTGCATTTTGTCATTGGAAGTTCCTTAATGCTTGTGACCTTCTCCCCTCTGCATCATCTGTAATACTACTCCCTGAAAATCTCCTAAATATGGAAGTCATTTCTCGTAGGAGGCTATGAACTTCTCTACCCTCTTCTGGTATCTGAGATGCATTTGAGGGTTCGCCTGTTTCAGAAGTACGACGCGTACTCCTTCTATTCTCCATTTCTCCTCTTCACAGCAAGATCACACATAATCAAATTCAAGGTTAGCACGTAAAACCCAAACCCTTTCTAGAATGTTCCTACCCATCACACAAATCATGATGCATGAACTATCCTCTATTTCTATGTCCTTACATTCATCTCTACGTGCAATTCATGAATCCCATGATGGATCTACTAATGAGCTCTGATACCATTTTGTAACGCCCCAAACTGACGCTACAGAGGACCCTCCTGGGTAGATCAACACGTGTCAATTAGGGATACAACCTAATAAGCTCATTCATATTTCCACACAGAATATAGCAAAGGATATATAT
>JAESVK010014373.1:0-16458 GCA_017140935.1 Hamamelis virginiana | reverse complement strand
TGCATTTTAACATTTGCAATCACATGTTTCTTGTTTCTTTTATCATAGATCGTGCAACCACCATCTTCAAAGTGAAGACGATAGCCATTCTCAATCATTTGTCCAACACTCAACATATTTTGTTTTAGTTCAGGAACAAACAGAACATCATCCACTGATTTTGCTCCTTTCTTTGTCTCTACAGCAATACTTCCCTTTCCTTTGGCTTCTACAATTGCTCCATTACCCAAACGTACTTTAGAAGTAACTGTAGTATCCATATCAAGAAATATTCTTTGATTTGCTGACATATGACAACTACAGCCACTATCAAGGTGCCAAATGTTGTCTTCTTCATGGATGGATGAATGGCACGTGAAAAATAATTTTCCTTGATCATCCTTTTGCTCGGTGAAGTTAGCTTGATTGGCTGCTTTGAATCGGCAATCTTTTTCAACATGAACTTCTTGCAATGATAGCATTGAGGCTTTCCATGAAACCAGCACTTTGAAGTGGGATGATTTTGCCTCTTACAAATTTTACATGGAGGCTTAGAATCATTAGAGGCCATACCTTTCTCAGGCTTGTCATCTTCCTTTTTGCTTGAATACTTCCATCTTCTTGGATCCCCATTTTTTTGCTCGTCTCTTGAGTTGCCCTTCATGAATGATCTCTGAGACTTGAAGGTGAGTTTTGACTGAAAAGCACTCTCAACAGAATTGTCAGCACCCCTCAATCTTCTCTGTTCATGAGACTCTAAAGAGCCCATCAATTGTTCAACAGACAAAGTAGAAAGATCTTTGGATTCTTCAATTGCAGCAACTATGTAATCATATTTTTCTGGCAAACTTATTAAAATTTTTTCAACAATCTTCTGATTTGAAATTTCTTCTCCATATGTTTTCATATGATTAACAATATCAATCTCTGGAAAAATAATCTTTTATAGATTCAGACTCCTTCATTTTTAGATTTTCAAACTCTCTTCGCAAGGATTGAAGTCTTACCATTATTGCCCTGCTATCTCCTTGGAACTCTCGCTGTAAAATCTCCCAAGCTTGCTTTGCTGTACTTGCTCTAATAATTCTTGGAAAAATAGTGGAAGAGACTCCATTTTGCAGCCTTGAGAGAGCTCTGGCATCAGTAACTCTATTTGCTTCAAGTTTCTCTTTTTCTGCTTCTGTAAGTTGATTCTCATCAGCAGGTTCATTGAAACCTTTGACAACAATATTCCATAGACCTTCTGACAGGAGCAAAGTCTTCATTTTCACCTTCCAAATATCATAATTTTCTCCTTCAAAGATTGGAATAACAGATAATGAAACACTGGAACTTTGCCCAGTAAGAGATGTCATCTTCATCTGCTGAATTACCTTTCTATGAATGCTAATAACGCCCAGATAAGATTGTCACAACCGTGCTCTGATACCACTTGTTGGAATTGGGATACTTGTTGAAACAAAGTATGGTTGAAAAATTGGGTTGAGTTGCTACAGCAGAGCTCTGGAACACACTGCAGAAATGAGAAAATGCAAACTGATTTTTTAATTTAATTTTCTTGACAAAGGCTGCATTACAGAGCACCCATTAATAGACTCATTGGATACTTCTAGAGCCATCCTAGAAGATTGAACAACTCTTAGAAAACTAAAAAATTAAATGTCATTGAAAATGAAAGTGCATTAATTGCTAACACACATTACCTTCGATCTTTTGTATGGTTGTGTGGTATCTGTGGAATTGATGATATATATATATATATATATATATATATATATATATATATATATGGATACCGAATTACCTATAAAACATAAGTTAGCATATTTGTTTTATTTTTTCCATGATCATAATGATGGACAACATACTTATTAATGTTGTGCCCATTTTGGACTTAGGTCGGCTATCCAACATTAACAGCATTTGCTCAATCTTCTTTGTTGTTCAATTTTCCATGAACCCATGGCATAAATGGTGAAATCTACTACGTTTAGATAGTTAAATAATTAGATTTTAAGAACGAGTATGAAGCTACCAAGTGCATTTAGGATTTTTCGTATTTAGATATCAATGGTTATCATGGCTTCATTGTATTTCCATACTTGAAATTCATCTAGAAGTTGGTTTTTAAATATTATTGTCCTTTCCATGCAGGCAATTGTTCAGAAGTTTCTAGGTTTCGTTAAAGATCGTATGCATGATTGATTACTAAAGCTTGAAAGGCAGTTTTCAAGCTTATATGGGGGCAAATCATCTCTGGTTACTTCTACGGAGGATGATGAATGGGAGACTGTTGGCCCAAAGAAAAAATGTGCACTCACAAGAACACAACTTCATTCCCGCTGAACTACGTGCACTTTTTAGAGGAAAAATATGAAGTATTGTAAAGGCTCCAAGTAGGCCAATTTTGCAATTGATAGAATGATGTTGCCTTATAGGGATATCGTCTTTTCTGTTGTCTGGGAAGTAATTATATTTATTGTACGGTTTTGTTTTGAAAGAATTTATTGCTATTGTTACAATTTGTTATGCATATAGAGGATGGGGAGATAGAAATGTGGTTGATGTGTTCTTTTGTTGTTGGCTAGTTTAATTTTCAACAAAATTATGTAGCAATCATAAGGGGCGAAGCTAGGAATTCAAGTGAAGGGAGGTGAACTTTAAATAATTGTTAACAGTTTATCCTAATTTAAAAAATTAAAAATGCTTTTTGTTTATTTTTTTTATCGCATTAGTTTGAGATAGAACAAATTGCAAAAAATTATAATCCATTGATATTTGATAAACTATATTTCAATTCGTTATATTTACAATTGTCCTCGACACGCGGGACCCCATCTTTTGAAAACATTGTATGATGGCTTCATGATCAACGCTATAAAATGCCTCTCTCTCAATAAGCACAACCAAACTATCTTTCATGAATTGATCCTCCATTTTGTTATGCAGCCGATTCTTTACAATCTTCATAGCAGAAAATGCTCTCTCCACACTTGCGGTCACAATTGGTATGATCAATGCTAATGTCAAGAGCAAATAGACCTCTTGATATACTTTGTCTTTTTTTGTCTCAACCAATTTTGCAATAAGTTCACTTATCCCTTTCAAATTTGAAAACTCACTATTGGAGCACATATAAAAAATATAACTATCCAACTTATCTTCAAGTACTAGAAGTTTTCTTCCAACAAATTCATTTGGATAAAATTGAGCAAGGCAAGCAAATTTTTCCTCATCAAAATCATGGAATGAATTACATGAACTTAGACATGCCATGCAAAGAAACAGCTCAGTGGTTGTTTCAATGAAACGATCACCTAACTCTTTGAGTTGTTTATCAATGACAACATAAAATATCCCAACTCGATAATGATGTAAGTTTGTGACTTCGTGACCTTTACGCCGAGGTCTTCCTTGAGCTACATACTTGTCTTCCATGTTAGGAACATCAACATTATAGTTTCCACAAAATGTGGAAACTTGATCAAGCAAAGAGTTCCATCCATTATCCCTCTTCTGTTGTAATCGTTCCTTAGAAAGTTTCACAAGTTCCATAACATTCATAATGTCTTGATCTTTTCTTTGTAATGCTTGTGATAATTCATTTGTTATTGCTAACACATTTCTCATCAAATGTAGATTGAAGATAAAATTTAATGTTCCCATTTTTTCCAATAAAAGTTTTGGTATACCTTTTGGTTCCAAGCTTGAAGTATCTTCCAATATTGTCTCAAGAACATCAATCATAGACTTGTATAGATGCTATAAACTATCCAATGTGCCATAATGAGATCCCCAACGTGTACCACTAGGTCGTATTAGAGTAGTTTCTTGATTTAGGCCTTGTCCACTTGTAAGGTCACTAATATCAAAGGCTTCACTGAGTTCTTGAGCACGTTTGTCTCTAAGAATGTCACATCGCTTACACGAGCCTCCTACAACATTCACCACACTATTAACCAAGGTGAAAAACACGTCAACATTAGCATGAGCTCTTGCCATAGCCACAAGAGCTAATTGAAGTTGATGAGCAAAATAATGAACATAAAATGCTTGCTCATTCTCCTTCAATATAAGAGTTTTAAGACCATTAAACTCTCCTTGCATGTTACTAATACCATCATAACCTTGTCCTCGTAATCTAGACATGCTCAATTTATGTCTACAAAATAGTTCTTCAATTGAAGCTTTGAGTGAGAGAGTGGTGGTACTATGAACATGTTGAATACCTAAAAAATGTTCAACCACATGCCCCTTATTATCTACATAACACAATGTGACTGTCATCTGCTGCTTTACAAACACATCACATGACTCATCAACCAAAATGGGGAATAATGAATCACCATTTTAAATCATCAAAAATGTTAAAATATGTGTAGGAACATTTATGAAATTGTTTGGGGAAAAATTTGTTAGAAAAACATAGGTTTTAAGTCAAAATTTTGACTCTTAAAAATTGTATGAAACTTTAAAAATTCCATGGAAATTACCCTGTGACCAAACACACCCAAAACCACCTCAAACATATTTAAAATTAAAAACTACACATTTAAAAAAAAAAAAAAAAATTTGGGGACACGTGGTAGTGCCACTTGCTACCACCCGCTCGTGGGGGTGCCTCCCTACTACTGTTCATCATCTTCCCCAATTTTTCTTATTTTTGCAAATTTTCAAAGCTTCGATTCTCCCTCTACAAAACTCTAAATTTGATGAAACCAGTTTCTAAAAAATCCCTAAAATCATCCTCTACAACATATCCAAAATTTGAAAATTTTTAATCTCTATTTTCTGGGGATTTTTCTCTCATACGACTTCAAAAATTCACCAAAAATAAAATATTAATGGGAAAAATAAAAGGCTACGATGATAATTCATGGTTGAACCTCTAGTGTCTAGGAAAAATAGTGAGAGCCCCCAGTTAGGTCATTTTGTGCATAAAATGAAAAACACCCATTGTTTCCACCATTAAAGCTTCATGGAAGCTTTCTCTCTCTAGAAATTCTCACTCTACATTACAAATTAGTACTTGTACTCACTAGTGTATCTTAATATGACCAAGATAAGAATGTTTATGGCCATATGGGGTTCCAAATCTCCTTGTTTTACAACCATGAATTTCACATAGAATGACAATTTTCATGAACTTTGTGTGAGCTTTGAGGGCTTGTAATGGCTCCCAAAACTCCTCTTTTTCTTTCAAAATTATCAAGGAATATTGTAAGGTAGGAAGACTTTACCTTAGTTGTGTGTGTGGTGTAGATTCAAGCTCCAAAAATTTCTCTTCCAAGCCTACCCGAAAATGGTTCTCACTCTCCCTTCCTTCTCTTCTCAACTCTGATTTCTCTCTCTTGCTACTCTATGTTGGAAAATACCTGGTGTAGTATGACGAATCTCCAAAGTAGAATAAAATGCCCCAAGTCACGTTACCGTGTCGCTTTCCTAAAGACAATATTTGCCCCCACCAAATGTGTGCACCGGGTTGACAGCAAATTCGCCTTAGGATAAAATGAGGCTGATGTGTTGATCCTCTATCTGTGTATGCAAGATGAAAATAGAGCAGAATACTGTTGTGATATAATCCGAACGAACCAAGACACTGCGCTTCAATTTCTGCAGCAATCAGAATGCAGATATGAAAACTCGAAACCAGAGAGGAGAAGGAGAATGAGAAATTTGATTCTGTAATTGGAATTCTGAAAAACGTTAATCACTGGTCTGGACGGATCCTCTATTTATAGAGTGATCCGTGCCTTTCGGTTGCACCATTTCGCACCAAAGGTTGTGACCTTTGGTCGCCCAATGGTTGCGACCGTTTGGATCCGCGCGCTCGGGTCGGCAGATCCGCTCCAGACCCAAGTCTATGCACCCGCTCCAGATCCAGATCCAAGCCCAAATCCAAAATTGATTTGTCCAAAAAGAATAGGCCCATTGGATCTAATGACCCAACCCAACCCGGTCCAGTGTGGGGAGGGCGGGCGCGCGCGTGTGGTTTTTGGGTCCAAGCCTAATCTTGCTTAGGTCCTCCCTCCTCACAAAACATGGGTACCCCTTGGGGCCCAACCCATAAGTCCAAACTAATGACTTATAAAGCCTTTAACCTCCTTTTGTTTTTCCAATGTGGGACAAGTGCAAAAATGCACTTTCAAGCTTTCTAAAAAACATAGGAAATTTTCAAAAATCCCAATATATAACCCATTATAAAAATACTTTATTTTGAAAATATTCAACAATCCCCCACCATTTTCAAAATACAAGATGATGATTCTTGGTTCATTTGGCAGCTTCATGCATAGGTGAAGGTATCTTATTGATTTGAACATTTCACTTTAGTGAAACTCATCAGAGTTAATCAAGATGGCATAGTAGACGTATCTTTGAACTAGCGATCTTATATGATTAACCGGACATGTCTCACACACAAGACAAAATACCTATAGTATTCAAAAACCCGACCCGTGGATTGGGCTTGGGTCTTTATCCTATTTCATAAGTGCTCTAGAGTCAAAGCCCTTGGACATCATAGGAAGCGGCACCACCTCCACACTCATATAGGTAGACTTATAAAGTACCCCTGTAATTACAGTACTCCAACTGCACCGTTGTAAGTCTATTAAGAGTTAAATAACTCATCCTTCTTCTTTTCACATTACAAGTACCAAGCACTTCAACCTTGGGATGAATATAATTTAGGATTCTCAATGCATGTTAAGAATCTTGAGTGCTTGCTATCACGACATATGGTGTACTTTGCTCATTGAACTCAAGGACTTGATGTTTCAAGTGTTGAGTCGAGTTTCCACTAGGAGTGATAAATTATGTGGGCTTCAGTCCCATTCCTTTTGATGTTTTCTACACCAAATCCCTTGCAAGTCCTTTTGTTAAAGGATCAGCCAAATTTTCACTTGACTTTACATAATTTATGGTTATTACACCATCTGTTATCAATTGTCTCACATAGCTATGTCTAAGTCCTATATGCCTGGACTTACCATTATAAATTTGGCTATAAGCTCGTGAAAGAGTTGCCTCACTATCACACCGCAAAGATACTAGTGCCATTGGTTTTGGCCACACAGGTATTTCCAGTAGCAAATTTCTCAGCCACTCTGTCTCTTTGCTGCTTAAAGCCAATGCCACAAATTCAGCAGCCATGGTTGAATCTGATGCACGTCTGCTTCTTTGATCCCCAGGAGATTGTACCACCTCCAAGTGTAAAGATCCGACCACTTGTAGAAGAATGATCCTCACTGTCAGTTATCCAACTGGCATCTGTGTATCCTTCTAGAACCGAAGGATATCCAGTATAGACTATTCCATAATCTATAGTTTTCCTCAAGTGTTTCAATACTCGATAAATTGCATGCCAATGCACAGAGCTAGGGTTACTAGTGTATCGACTAAGTTTCCCTACTGTAAAGGCAATATCAGGTCTAGTGCAGGTCATTGCATACATCAAGCTACCAATCACCCTTGAATATAATAATTGATCAACAGCCCTACCAGTATTAGGATGCAATTTTAAATGTGGATCAAAAGGTGTAGACATGGTTGTATTATCATATTGATTAAATTTTTTAAGAATTTTCTCAATAAAATGTAACTGAGTAAGAATTAATTTATCTTTTTCCCTCTTAATTCTTATTCCCAAATAACATCTGCAATGCCCATATCTTTCATCTAAAAGTTAGATGATAAAAATTGTTTTGTACTTTCTATAACTTCAAGATCAGTACCAAAAATTAACATGTCATCTATTTATAAGCATATAACTACTCCTCGTTTATCAGAAAACTTACTATAAACACATTTATCCGATTCATGTATCCTATAACCATTTGATATTACAATCTTATCAAATTTTTCGTGCCACTGTTTAGGTGCTTGTTTAAGTCCATAGAGTGATTTAATAAGCTTACAAACTTTCTGCTCTTGACCTTGTACTACAAAACCTTCTGGTTGCTCCATATATATTTCTTCTTCTAACTCTCCATTTAGAAAAGCCGTTTTGACATCCATTTGATGGATTTGAAGTTTATATATAGAAGCTAGGGCAATCAATACTCTAATGGTAGAGATTCTTGCTACAGGAGCATATGTATCAAAATAATCAATCCCTTCCTTTTGAGTAAAACCCTTAGCAACCAGTCTTGCTTTGAATTTTTCAATAGTTCCATCAACCTTCATTTTCTTTTTGAAAATCCATTTACAACCAATTGGTTTAGATCCAGGAGGCAGGTCAACAAGTTTCCATGTTTTGTTGCCATAATAGAATCTATTTCATCATTGACAGCTTCTTTCCAGAAAGCACAATCTTTAGATTTCATAGCCTCTTCAAAGGTTAATGGATCTTGTTCCATGACAGGTGAAACCATTGTCTGCCTATTATGAGAATTCCTAGTTCCTTCTACAAGATAAACAACAAAATCAGGACCAAAAGGCTTTGCAATCCTTGCCCTTTTACTCCTTTTAAGTTCAATAGATTCACTAGGTTCAATACTTTCCTCAGAAGGTAAAGGAATTAATTCATTTACTTGATTAGATTCTAATTTTGGAATAGTAGTAAATCTATTTTCATAAAATACTGCATCACGTGATTCTATGATTGTATTTATTTCTATTGAATTATTGGGCTCAATTACCAAAAACCTATATGCTTTACTATGTAGAGCATAACCAAGAAATATGCATTCAATCCCTTTTTCTCCTAACTTTTTCCTTTTAGGATCAGGCAATCTTACAATTGCCCTACAACCCCAAGTTCTAAAATAATTTAAGTTAGGTTTCTTATTTTTCCAAAGCTCATATAGAGTCATGTTTTTCTTTTTAAAAGGAATTCTATTAAGTATATAACATGCAGTAAGCAATTATTCACCCCAATAACCAGTGGTTAAGCTTGAATTTATATTAGAGAGCATAGCATTTACCATTTCAGTTAAGGTCCTATTCTTTCTTTCAACAACACCATTTTGTTGAGGTGTATAAGGTGTAGAAGTTTCATGTATTATACCCACATTTTCACAATATTCAGGAAAATGATATTCTCCACCTCTATCAGACCTTAGCCGTTTTATTTTGACATTACATTGATTTTCAACTTCTGTTTTATAAGCTACAAATTTACTAAGTACCTCATCTTTTGAATGCAAAAGATAAATATAACAGAATTTAGAAATATTATTTATAAATGTTACAAAATACTTTTTGCCTCCTCTAGTGGGGGTGCTATGCATGTCACATACATCATTATGAATAAGTTCTAGCAAAAACGTGGTTATTTCCACTTTAGGAAATGTCATTCTAGTTATTTTAGTTTGCATGCATACTTTACATTTATCTCCTATGTTATTATCATACTTAGGAATTAAATCTAATTTAACCATATCATCCATTTTCCTAGTATTAACATGTCCTAATCTAGTATGCCATAAATAAAAAGAATCAAGCATATAAATAGAATTATTTATTTTATTAATATTAAGCTTAAACATTCCTTGATACAAATATCCCTTTCCAACAAAAACTCCAACCTTAGACAGTATAAACTTATCTGACTCAAAAACTAACTTGAAGCCATACTTATTAAACATGCTTCCAGATGCAAGGTTTTTCCTAACTTCAGGCGCATGATATACATTAGTTAAAGACAAAATTTTCCCAGAAGTAAATTCTAAATCCACTGTTCCTTTGCCTTTAATAGCAGCTGTTAAAGAGTTGCCCACGTAGAGAACTGTTCCATCATCCACCAGTTCATAGGTGTTGAAAAAGCTCTTATCATTACACACATATCTTGTAGCTCCAGAATCGATCCACCAATCACCAGCATCCTCAAGTACATTAATCTCGGAGATAACAGCCAGCATTTTATTCTTGGATTCTGATTCTCCGGTTTTTTTTTGAATGATCGACACTCACTTTTGAAATGTCCTTGCTTGCCACAGAACCAACATGTACCTTTCTTTTTCTTTGAGTCTGAATTGGGTTGACTTTTATTCTTGCGCTTCCTATTATTAGAATTCTTCCCTTTGCCATCTCCTTTGTCCTCCATCACATGGACTTTGGACACATGATCTCCAATCTCATCCTTACTTTCTTAGCGCCTAGTTTCTTCCTCCAAACGAAGGTATTTTGCTAGTTCCTCGAGAGTAAGATCTTCCTTTTTGTGTTTAAGACTTTTCTTAAACTCTTTCTAGGAAGGTGTCATTTTTCAATAATAGAAGACACAACTATGGAACCATCCATATTCATTTTTTGTTGCTTAAATTGGCTAAGAATATGTTGTATCTCATGAAATTGATCCATAACAGGTTTATTATCTACCATACTAAATTTCATAAAATGACTAACCAGAAATTTCTTGCTTGTTGCATCCTCTGCTAAGTATTTAGCTTCCAATGTGTTCCACAATTCCTTTGCATTCTCCACGTGCTGGTAGATATCAAACAGAGAGTCTGCTAAAGCATTCAGAGTGTGTCCCCTGCAAATGTAGTCATCATTCTCCCACTTAGTTCTTTCCCGAGTCTGTGCTAATGTCTCATTTTCTTGCTCCTCTGGATATGGCGTGTTTAACACATAGACCACATTCAGTGTGGTGAGTAGAAAATGCATCTTCTTCTGCCAATGCCTGAAATTTCCCCCATCAAACCGTTCTAACTTCATAAAATTCTGAGTTATTTGTTGAAGTGACTGAGCCATTATATTTTCAATAATAAACTTTATTATTATTATTAAATATTATTGAAAATACAATAATTGAATCAGTACACTAAAATTCAATTCTCAAATCTAGAAACTCAATTAACAACTTGGGAAATAAATGCTCTACTGCCCGATTATAAGTTTCCACAATCTAAAAAATAGTATGAAGACTCTGATATATTCTTCTTTGTCCGTCTTGAAAAAATCTCCTCTGACGAGCCAAACGACGCCTTATGAAAACCTGCCTAATTTTCCGCCGACTTCTTGCAGTATGTTTTCTTGCCCGACGTAAAATTCTAACAATTGGAGGTTGAATTCGTCTGACTGGTCGCGGCATAACGAATATTGTCTTTAGATTGTTGGAAAATACCTGGTGTAGTCTGACGAATCTCCAAAGTAGAATAAAACACCTCAAGTCACATTACCGTGTCGCTTTCCTAAAGACAATATTTGCCCCCACCAAATGTGTGCACCGGGTTGACAGCAAATTTGCCTTAGGATAAAATGAGGTTGATGTGTTGATCCTTTATCTGCGTATGCACGACCAAAATAGAGCAGGATACTGTTGTGATATAATCCGAACGAACCAAGACACTGCGCTTCAATTTCTGCAGCAATCAGAACGCAGATCTGAAAACTCGAAACCACACGAGAGAAGAAAGAGAAGGAGAAATTTGATTCTGTAATTGGAATTCTGAAAAACGTTAATCACTGGTCTAGACGGATCCTCTATTTATAGAGTGATCCGTGCCTTTTGGTTGCACCATTTCGCACCAAAGGTTGTGACCGTTTGGATCCGCGCGCTCGGGTCGGCAGATCCACTCCAGACCCAAGTCTGTGCACCCGCTCCAGATCCAAATCCAAGCCCAAATCCAAAATTGATTTGTCCAAAAAGAATAGGCCCATTGGATCTAATGACCCAACCCAACCCGGTCCGGTGCGGGGCGGGCGCGCGCGCGCGGTTTTTGGGTCCAAGCCCAATCTTGCTTAGGTCCTCCCTCCTCACAAAACATGGGTACCCCTTGGGGCCCAACCCGGCCATAAGTCCAAACTAATGACTTATAAAGCCTTTAATCTCCTTCTGTTTTTCCAATGCGGGACAAGTGCAAAAATGCACTTTCAAGCTTTCTAAACATAGGAAATTTTCAAAAATCCCAATATATAACCCATTATAAAAATACTTTATTTTAAAAATATTCAACAATCTAACCGAACTCCTCTCTCCCCTTCTTCTATCTCTCTCTCTCTCCACCATCCCACACATGTTCATGGCTGTCATGCCATGCATAGTGGGCAGCAACTCCCCTCCTCTCCTTCAACAGTGTCACAAGGACACACCAACATGCCTCCCACGCCTCACATGTTGGCTGATTTTAGGGAGCTTGTCTCAAGCAAAATTCTTGCGCACCAAGGGTGCGCACAAGACACATGCATCCTCCTCAAATGATGGCCACATGGCACACTTCTAGGCCCAATGACAAGGTGTCATATGTGCATCAAAAATGCATAAAATATAATAGCAACAACCACATAACAACAAAAATATGCTATAAAACTTTTGGGGTTTTACAGTCTTCCAGGTCTGGATTTACTTTTGCTTATTCTAGACCTTGATCTGCCGCGATTTGAATTTCTGTTAGATCTTCTACCTCTCGTCTCAAGGTTTAAGGCAGAACCAGAAGTTGAATTTTCACCTGCATCCATCGTGAGAACCTTTTCGCTAAGAATCTGATCTCAAATATCTTTGGATTTGAGTTTGTTTTTACCTGAAGAATTACTTATAGTTGTTCTCGTAGCCTCCCAACTACTTGGCAATGAGGCCAGAGCAATCAACGCACGCATATACCTTGTCACCAAAATCAATCTCAACATAGGATAATTGATTGATGATGGTATTGATGTATGACTAGAGTACCTTCTGCCATTTTCAAGTAAAACAACTTCTTCATCAGATGCACCTTGTTGTTAGCTGATGGCTTTTCGTACATATCTGATAAGGCCTTCATTAAATCTGTTGTGGTTTTTTCTTTTATCACATTACGCGTAACTGATCTTGATAGTGTTAGTCGAATAACTCCCAACACTTGTCCATCCCATTCCTCATCCTTCATATCATCTAGCTTATTTCCCAAAAGAGGCAGATGCAGTTTCTTCCCATAGAGATAAACTTCGATCTGCATCCTTCAGTACCCAAAGTCTGTGCCATCAAACTTCTCAATTCTTGCAACCTTTGTTTCTTCTCCTGCCATCGTTCCCTCTTGGTTTGAATTGGAATATCAATTTGAACAAATGGGGTCCGCGGTTGTGTCCATAATGATCAAATTAGCTAGGAAGGAGCTCAAATGGGCCAAAAATAGCAAATATGCCTAAAAAAGCAAGCTGGCGCGTGTGGGGCACGTGTTGGCACATGCAACGCGCAGAAACTCGTGCGGTCAACGCGGGTTAGCGGGTGGGCACGGGTCAGCGGTCCGGGGCACGGTTAAGTGCTGGTGCCAGAGCTACGTAGGTAGGGGCGCGGGGCGGGTCGCAGATTAGGTAGTGTGGGCCTGACTGGGTTGCGGGTGGAGAAGACAACCGGAGCGTGAACGGCGTGTGGGCACTCCGGTGAGGCGAGTGGTGACGTGTGGGAGCTCTTGGGACCTCCTTTTCGACTGCGGTTTTCACCGTTGTGATCATCTCGGTGTGTACTGCCTTTTTGTAGGTTCAAAACTTGTTTTTGAACACTTTGATTTCTAGACCAAAAAAAAAACACTTTTATTTAGCTCTGATACCATTTGTTGTGCCTCAATAACCAGAGATGAATACCAAACAATCACACATAGCAGAGAGACACAAGATTTACGTGATTCGGCAATTGCCTACGTCCATGGAGTTGCTGCAACTTCTACTATATGAAGAAAATGCAAATACAATCAATGAGGAGGAGAAACACCTCTCAACTCACCTCTCTCTCTCTCTCTCTCTCTCTCTCTAATTCTCTTCTTACCTGCCACACAATTTCACCTCTCACAAGCCTTCTATTTATAGTAAAAAATGAGAGAGCTAGCAGCCAACAAGCCACCTGATTTTTAGTTGCAAAATTGCAGCTTTCTTTGACTTAGGTGATTCAGCAAATTTGTCTCCATCCAATGCTATGCATCACTACAATGTTCTACAAGTATCGCTACAAGAAAGAAAGACTATGAATTTCTAAAAATACCCATGGCTGATTTTCCAAAACTACCCTCATTTTCTTCTTGTAGCAATACTTGTAGTGATTCGTTGTAACGATGTATAGCATTGCTTAAATAAGAAAGCAATGTTAGAAATTTGTTAATAAATGCTCGACCCAGGTAGTATCAATTTTAAAAACATATTTTTTTTATATGTTAAATTACATACACATTGATGAGTAATATTGGATTCATATGTCTAGGAGCTATTTGGCAGACTTAAAAATCTGGCCAACGGAGAATAATCCTGTCTGGTTTTTATTCAGTACTGTTTGGTAAGTTCCTTTCGATCTTCTGTAAATTTGTTCAATCTTGTCCAGAAAATAAGACGTACACAGTTTTTTTCAAACCAACTAGAAGCTAATTTACATATAGCAGAAAGAGATCAAAACTGGTCAGACCCAATTTTCAAAATTCCCAAACAAGTCCTAAGATATCACAGAAGTATTATCTTATTCTAAAAGAAATATGAACCTTTGCGTACTTGTGAAAGAAAAAGGTTGATTGCCAAAGTCATGATTTTACTTTTTAGCTGCTGTAGCACTCCCACGATTCTATGAATTTACTAGAAAGATAGGTATTTTCCCTTTCATATAGAAAGAGCCTGCCAAGCGTAGTAATTAAGCTGAACTGCTGAACACAAGAGCTGAAAGCACCTATTATAACTAATTCGCCTGGTAAGATGCAATGATACCAATTTCAATTTATTTTAGTTCATTTCATTTATTTTAGGGTTCTTTAGTAATAGCTCCTTTGTTTTAGACTTTTAGAATCTTAGATCCAACCAAAATTTATGATTCTTTATTGATAGGTCCTTTATTTTAGAGTTCTTTATTGATAAGTCCTTTATTTAGGATTCTTTATTGATAGGTCCTTTATTTAATTATTTTGCTAGTTTGAAGACACATCCTGTTTTTGATTTCATGAGTTTGTAAATATGCCTACTAAATTTTTTCGTTTGAAGATATATAAATATTTATTTATATGTCATATGATATTCACATATAAATTGAGCGTTTCTGTTCTATTCCCTTTGATTTCATTATTTTTAATAAAAAATTATAAATTGGGCATTCTAAGAGATAATAACATAACAATAATACATAAATTATCTTTTTATACTTCATTCAACCTCCACTACAAAACCAACACGCAACAAATTTATCTTATTGATGCTGTCAACAAAATTTTCAAATTCATGCTTCGATTTTTATTACGTAAATATATATCAGCCATAGACTAACTAAATATCAAGAACATTAATCCAATGCAATCAGAAAGATAATTTAAATCAGCGTTTTGAATTTGTTTCCTTTTTTTTTTTTTTCAGAAATTAATTTTATAATCAAACACATATACAATCAGTGTTTTGAATAATAATTTATTTATTTGAGTTGCGGATTATCTCATATAAATTTGTATTTATGCTTTTATGTCACTCTAATATTCATATAAATTTAGTGTTCATGCTTGTATAAACACTAAATTTCAAAACTGAATGATTATGGGATATGGATGAATATAATTTTTTTTATAAAAAAAGAAATATCATAAAATGAAATCTTCCTAATCTCTTTCAAATTTAAAATTATGATAAAATGGAAAGGAATTAAAAAAAGGAAATTAAAATAATTATGAGAAATAGATTCTAACAATAAATAGGAAAAACAGAAGGACCTATTGGATTATGGAAAAATCTCATGGACTTAATGGATTATTGGACTTCAATGAGGAACTTTTAGCTAAAAAAACCATTAATGGAGAATAAACAAAGTACGTGCGTCGAATGACCAAATATGTTTTGTAACCCTAAACAGGTCCCTTTATCCAATTTTGTATTTTGGATAAGATGGGCACTATTATAGGTAGCACGTTCTGCAAAGTTGCACCAGCTCTAGAGGCGCTATCTTATGCAAAATTTCGCTTATGACCAATTATGAAAGAGGATTTAAAAAATTGAGTTAAATAACATTTTTATTCATGTGATGCAAGCCAAGTTGGTTTTGAAAAATGTCACTATGAAAAACTCACTTCTTCAATGGTTTTTTAAAACTTATTGACCCTAAACAGTTCCCATCTTAAGCAATTTTGCATAAATAAATAAATAAGGTCTTTAAAACTATAAATAGAAACATCTTAACAGGCAATTTGATTTACAGAAATGGAAGGCGCCAAGAACTCAAGTATGTAAAAATTCCAAACCAAACCCACTACACAAACGAAACTATAGTATGATTAATTTTTAAATTTCGTATGCTATTGAAAATCCTTTAAAACTCTTCAACAAAAGAACATAGATTCTCTCAATGACGATTTCAGCTGCGGCAATTCTGGCACTGGAACACTGCCAGCAGATGATAAGGAATGTACAAGTTCCTGCAAGTCATCAGTTGAAAAACCAAGTTCATCATATAGAACATGGTAATGAGTAGGCCGAGTCGTCCCCTATGCAAACATATAATAAAATCATTGACTGGTAATTTTTATTTCAAAATGAACCACCGCGAGATAACAATTAAGGATTGCTAAAATAAAAATGTGCCCATGCTTAGCCACTACATTACAATAG
>JAESVK010014368.1:0-10482 GCA_017140935.1 Hamamelis virginiana | reverse complement strand
TGTCCCTAAGACACCCTATGAGATATGGTATGGGAAGAAACCAAGCCTGAAGCATCTAAGGATTTGGGGTTGCGTTGCATATGTTAAGAACCAAAATGCAACAAAACTGGAAGCGAGGTCAGACAAATGTGGGTTTGTAGGGTACCCAAAAGAGTCTTTGGGATACTACTTCTATCACACTAGCGAAGAGAAAGTCTTTGTTAGTAAATTTGCTGTCTTTCTTGAAAGAGATTTCATACAAGAAGGAGGCAAAGGTCAAGTGATAAATCTCGAGGAATTATCAGAGAGTACGCAAACCAACACTAATACCACACCTGCCCCTGTTGAGGCAGTTCCTACTGTTACTGATTGCACCATATAATTGCATATTTTTATTGCATTATTCCCATCATTTTGTGCATACTTGAGCCATTTATACTTGTAAATAGTTGCTTTTTATGTTTTGCCTTATTTTTGTGCCTTGTAGGTTAAATGCGCTAAAATGGTTGTTTTTTGCATGCAAAGTGAGAGCTTCGAGTCAAGCCTTGGAAGTCTTCAAAGGTCATGGGACTTATAGGACATACTTTTAAGTGTGTCTAGATGCTACATATCAAATTTCAAAGCTAAATGCCAAGTGGTTTGGGAGATATGGGCAAATGAAGTCATGAAGTGCAAAAAGTGACCAATCTGGACATTTTGGAAAAACTGTTTCTCTCTAGATTGAATTAGACAATGAGACCACCATGGTTGGAAAGAAGACGTCTCAAGCTTCGCGTGCATATAAAGAACGTCCAAATCCGACTCTGGACGAGGGAGATACAAACATTTGAAGTCGGGACAATTTGTAGGCAAAATCTGCAATTTTGTACGGGTACAAGAAATTTTGTACTGGTACAAAATGTTACTGTTCATGCAGAAACTTTTTGTACCGGTACAAAATCCCTTGTACCGGTACAAAACCCCGAAAACCCAGATTTTCAGCTTGTAATATGTCTTTTTGATGAGGGGCAAAGTGGGGATTTCAAGGGCACTTTAGGGCACGAATTGGGAGCCTATTTAAAGGCATTTTCAGCCATTTTGCACTTTCTCTCCATAATTCCATTAGGTTTAGGTTAGTGAAATTCTGAGGATACTATTTCTTGAAGGAAATATGATAATTAAATTACCCAGCCTTTAAATAGTGTTCAGTTGACAGTTATATGCAATAATAAACATCCACAAAGAACACAAGGTATAACGAGGAAAACCCAAACGGGTAAAAAAACCTCAGGAGCACTAGAAATCACTATGAACTTAAAACCAAGTACAAGACAAGTGATACTACCCACAACGACACTTGAATCCACAAGCCAGTAGAATCCCTTTCTTGAACGAGCGTCCAACGAATCCACGTTGCCTTCACAGCATCTCCACGGACTGAACTCCACAGCCCTAGCTCCACCACACACACCGTAACAGACGGCAACCTCCGGAAATCCACCGGAAAACTCCTCCACCTTGGAAATCCACCAAGGCTAACAAACAACGGAACTCCACCGTTCAATTCGAATCAACGAATCACTCTAAACTCAGATTTGAAGTTTGATATAGCTAAGCTATAAGAAACTATGCATCAACATTGAAGAAAGTCTAAGAGACTATGGATGTATAGAGCACAAAGGGTTTTGATAGCAAAACCTAGGGTTTGGAAGCAACCCTTGGAGACTTTCTTAATACACTCTCTATGGAGGTTTTCACAGCTGGTCTCTCACTCAAAATAAACCCTAAGGACTCATTATATAGGCCAAGGCAAAAAATTAGGGTTTCACATGAAAATACACTGAATTTTGGCTTAAAAACAACTTGGATCGATCCTACATGCGATCCTGGATCGATCCAAATAGCTCTGCCACTTGGATAGATCCAACCTAAAGTGTCGGATCGATCCAAAAGTGCAGTCCACAAAGTGGATCGATCCTACAAAAAATGCCGGATCGATCCAACTATGAAAAAACATAATTAGACCATGAGGTTTCCATATTCAGAAACTAGACTTCCCAGGCTTTCTAACGATAGGTTGTACGTCGAAATCGGAGTCCGGATGAGGGAGATATGACCATTTGAAGTCGGAAGATTTCGTCGACAAAAAACTGCACGGATCCAAAAGACTCTAAATGCCTTCTAACACTTTTATCTCAACTTTGGCACATTAAAACCACCTATGGTCAATATTATATCCTAGGTTCTAAGTCAAACTTACCTTCCTAGGACATTAACCAGTAAAAGAATGCAATACAAGCTTGGGCAAGATGATATAATCAATTTGATGCGCTTCTCTCAGACTTGATGCAGTGGCTTGAGCTTGAGGGATTACTGGCTTGAGACCAATCACATACACAAGCTATTGACAACCAAATAAGCCAACATATACAAATGAAATACCTAACAGTTAGGTTTTAGTTGTTCTTCATTTCTTAGCTTAGGATTAGCTTAGTTTAGTTTTAGTTTTGCATTTCCTTTGTTCATTTCACTTGTAAGCCTTAGTTTAGGTTGTTCTTACTCTTATATTTCAGTTGTAAAGCTATTTTATCATTTGGTAATCAAGATATTAGCATTTATTTCTTGTTTCTTGCATTTACCTTGATTGTTCTTGCATTTATGGCTTTCTAAGCACCAAGGTTGGATTCAATGGTGGATTTCCACCCCACAACAAAGGTAATATGATTTTCTCCATTTTTGTGCTTTGAATGTTGGTTAGATGATATCAAATGCTCTTTATTTCTTGAAACCACTTGGTTTTGTATCTCTTGACCATTTGTAGACAAGCTTTGGCTTGGCACAAATGGTGCTTGAACCACATGCACTCCAAGTGTTTGCTAAAATGCCCTAATGAGTATTTTTCATTATTCAACCCCATTTTCCTTGTGTTTTGTGTTTGAATGGTTATAAATGTTTTCATATTTGAATCCTCTTGGTTTGGCATCTTCTTGACAATGTGTTAACAAGTGATATTTGGTACACATTGTGCTTGAATTTATATGCACTCCAAGTGTTTGATGAAATGTTCAAGAGAATATTTATTTCCATTTAGCACCATTATGCTTTTATTGCTAAATCCTCCATCAAAGACCATTCTTCAATAGATCCTAGATGAGTTTTCCTTCCAAAATGCATTTAAAGTTAAATCCTCCATCAAAGACCATTCTTCAATGGATCCTAGATGAGATATTATTGTGAGAAATACATGTTCCTAAGTTGTGGATGGAATGAAACCCAAGAATCCAACCCTTTACATTTTATTATTGTTAGCTTAATTTAGTTAATTCTCTACAATCACTCTTCAACAATCAATCCCCCATGATTTTACACTTTCTTTTATATTCATTGGTTAGCAAAACCTAAGGATCATTTAGACCTGTTCCACTCCCTGTGGATATGACCTGGGGACTCCCTCAGTATTTATTGTTTGACGACCGGTGGACTCCTATGCTTGGGAATCTATTGCGCACCTCATTTTCAGTTCAAGCAGTTACACCACCACTTCGTAGATCTGGTAGAATATCTGCTCCTCCTGTGAGATATTGTTATCTCCATGATTTTAGTGAGGAATTGTTACTTGGCGACAAGGAACATCCAGATGATCTTACCACTTAAGAAGGAGCGATGTTGGACATCGACTCGAGAAGATGGCAAGAGGCCATGCAATCTAAAAGGGATTCAATGTATTCCAATGAAGTCTGAACTTTAGTAAATCCACCTGAAGGTATAGTGCCTATGCTGTAAATGGATTTACAAAAGGAAGATAGGCTCAGATGGAAAGGTAGAGACCTACAAAGCTAGGCTAGTGGCAAAAGAGTATAATCAGAAACAAGGTGTTGATTATGAGGATACTTTTTCGCCGGTAGCCATGCTGAAATCCATTAGGATCTTGCTAGCTATAGCAGTATACTATGACTATGAGATATGTCAAATGGATGTAAAGACCGCCTTCCTTAATGGAAACATTGAGGAAGATCTTTATATGGAACAGCCTAAGGGCTTTATATCCAGTGGTGAAGACCACAAGGTATGCAAACTACAGCGGTCCATTTATGGTCTAAAGCAAGCTTCTCGAAGCTGGAACATCCGATTCAACGAAGCGGTCAAATCGTTTGGCTTTATTCAGAATATGGATGAACCATGTGTGTACAAGAAGGTTAGTGGGAGTGCAGTCACTTTTCTTGTCCTATATGTGGATGATATCCTTATCATTAGGAATGATAAAGGAATGATCTCATCTGTAAAGCTTTGGCTTTCTAGTAACTTCTCCATAAAGGATTTGGGAGAAGCAACCTATATACTGGGTATAAAGATCTATAGAGATAGATCTAAGAGGTTGCTTGCTCTCTCATAATCCATGTACATAGATAAGATACTGAAGTGGTTCAGTATAGAGAATTCCAAAAGGGGTTTGCTTCCCTTTAGACATGGAATTCATCTTTCCAAGGATATGTCTCCCAAGACAGATCAGGAGAGAGAGCATATGAGTAAGGTCCCTTATGCATCTGCTGTGAGGAGCTTTATGTATACTATGCTATGTACTAGACCTGATATCAGTCATGATGTAAGCGTTGTCAGTAGATATCAGTCTAACCCAGGTGAGTTACACTGAGTGGCAGTCAAGAACATCCTTAAGTACTTAATAAGGACTAAGGATTTGTTTCTTGTCTATGGAGAAGATAAGCTCAAAGTTGATGGATACACTGATTTAGACTTTCAATCAAAAATTGATGATAGAAAGTCTACATCTGGATATTTGTTCACCTTAAATGGTGGAGTGTTTAGTTGGAAGAACTGTAAGCAGTTACAGCGGATTCCACTACAGAGGTTGAGTATGTAGCCACCTCAGAAGCTAAGCTGTTTGGAGAATATTGAATCGTTCAATATTATAATCTTATGTCTCATTAGAAGTCCAAGCACATTAAAAAGCGCTTCAATATGATTTGAGAAATCATGAATAGAGGAGATATCAGTATGTAAAGAGTAACATCTGAGGTTAGCACCCTAGACCCACTTACCAAGGTTCTTACACTGAAGAACTTGGAGCAACATCTTGAGAAGATAGGTATGAGATACGTCACTAATTGGGATTAGTGCAAGTGGGAGATTGTTAGAAGTGTGCCCTAAAACCAATTAGCAGGTTGTAATTAGGGAACTTTAATTTCATTTATGTTCTTGTATGAATCTTATTCATCTATAAAATGGCTTTAATATTATCATGTAAACTTGTGTTATTTATAACTGTTCATGATAATGTCCTTGAATAGTATGATAGAGAATTGTATCTCAAGTGTTGAGATAGAGAGACATATGATTCTCAACAACATCTATTCTAGATATGTTCCTGATCATAGTTTATTTATTTGGGCGATAATAAACCGTTAAGATTAGTTCAAGTTATACTAGCTCCAATGGGAGGATGGTGAGTCTCAAGCCATCTGTGTAAAGACACTATAGTAAACCTGTGGGTGCTTGTTAGAGAACAAGTACACTGAACGTGACCAATATGAGTACAGCTTATGGAGATATATTTGAATGTCAAAAGCTGCTCATGTGTATAGTCACATTTGTAATCCTCATACCTGAGACACCACTGGTTATCTTATGTATGAATTACTAGAGTTTGATAGTATCTTGTATACCCTTAATCATGAGGATGTAATCGGTGCTCATTGGCTTTAGTAAGTTGTATATGAAGATAGATGAGTGTGCAATAGGGGATCACCACCCTTAATATCAAAGGGAGAATGACACGGTTAATTCACAAATAATAACTCAATGAAGTCTTTGGCCAAAGCAGAAGGTAACCAAGGAAAAGTGTTTTCATGGGTTAACCTAATTGAGTTTATATTTTGGTGAATGGCTAACACAGGATTAAGTTAGGGTTTGACATGAATCCATACCCAAATAACTTAATCGTGACATTGTTTGGTGAAGGATTATTTATTACACGAAGGGTTCTTTTATATTCGTATATTCACCCACACCTAGGGCACGTCATGATATGTTGCTAGATGTCACTCATGACTAGTGTAGGCCTAATGATAAGTGTTATCATTGAGGGCAAAATTGGAATAGTTTTAATTGAACCAAAAATAGAAAGTTTCTATTTTGGGAAACATGCGATGTTCCCGAGCCACTACTAGGTTGGGGTGAACCCAATGGGTCACACACATAAGGGCTTAAGTGATCTTCTTGAATTTGTAAGAGGGAATATTCTAATTTATGTATTAGCTTAATCCTTATTATTAAGTGTTAATAATTAAAGGGATTAAGGGTATACTAAACTAGAATATAACTAATCAAATATGATGTTTGGTCAAGCTAGCACTTGTAACCAAACATCATTAAAAGAGGAGAAGTTTATAAATAGAGGAGGGACTAGCCTAGGGCCGGCACTCATATGTTTGCACCCTCCTCTAGCCGCCACTCTCTCTCACTCCCTCTCAAGCTTTCATTCTCTCAAAGTGTTGTGGAGATCAAGGAGTTCAAGGAGTTTTAGGCTCGTGTGGACTATTCATTGGAGGCTTCCATACATTTGGGGCTTGAAGTTTAGCGAGGACTATCATCAAAGGAACATCAAGTAAGCTTTTATTCATGTATTGTTTAATTGTTTTAGATTCGTTTTATAGTTTGAGTTCGAATCTTGGATGAATAGCAATGGGAAAATTTTTTATCATTCACTTTCCGCTGCGTTCCCATGGTGTATTCTTTCAAATGAGAGCCATATCATGATCATCATCATCGTTGGCGAAGTCATCACCATTACTCCCTTCAAGGATAGAGGATTGAAGAGCTAGAGTTTTCTTTACTTGAGCATTGTCCTTCTCACTTTGAATTGTCTCCTTCTCCTTCTTCATTGCCATTTCATGGGTAATGAGTGAGCCTAGAAGCTCATCAATGTCAATCTCCTCAATGTCTTTGGCTTCTTGAATGGTGGTGATTTTAGGACTCCATGAAGGTGGAAGAGCTAGAAGGATCTTTGACACAAT
Organism: Hamamelis virginiana; assembly: GCA_017140935.1. Classification (NCBI taxonomy): domain Eukaryota; kingdom Viridiplantae; phylum Streptophyta; class Magnoliopsida; order Saxifragales; family Hamamelidaceae; genus Hamamelis; species Hamamelis virginiana. The sequence goes on along the minus strand of JAESVK010014368.1, from coordinate 3,493 downwards.
ATCATCATTAGTAATAACTTTCCCTAATGCTTTCAATTCATTCAAGAGATTAGTAAAACGAGTAAACATATCTCTAACATTTTCACATTCTATCATTTTAAATATTTCATAATCTTGTCTAAGCATGAAAGCTTTGGAACGTTTAACTTGTTTGGTACCTTCATAAGTAACCTCAAGTTTTCTCCAAATTTCTTGTGCTGTATAGCACATGATGAAACACGATTGTATTCACTAACATTAATAGCACAATACAATACGGTTTTTGCTTTAGAATTAATTTGGATAACTTTCATGTTATCTTCGGTCCAATCATCCAAAGTTTTGGGAACAAGTTGTCCTTCGGTATCCTTTTTTAAAACATTTTGATTCCCTTTCATTATAACTTTCCAAATTCTCATGTCATAAGATTCAATCCAATTTTGCATTCTATTTTTTCAAAATCCATAGTTTTCACCATAAAAAATGGAGGTCTATCGGGGTTGATTCTCATTTGATTTGCTATGATCTTTAGCTCAACAAATTTTGAAAAACAATGAGCACTTGCTCTGATACCAATTGTTGACCCAAAATATAATCTAGAGGGGGGGGGTGAATAGAATATAGGCAAATAAAAAGTATTTCAAAAATAGGATACAAGATTTTTGTAAACTTGAAAATGGATGAGTAGAATGCAAGATTGAATATCAACTCAATACAACAAGAAGCAAATATATAACTTAAAATAATGAGATTGAGTTAGAGAATCAAACACAAAGATTTAACGTGGTTCGGTCTCCGCCTACATCCACGCCTCAAGAACTCCGTCAAGAGGTTTAATCCACTAAGCAACTCCTTCAAGGTGGAGAAACCTTTATAACTTGTCTTCTTTCAAGGTGGAAGACAACTCACCCACAAGAGTTCTCACAAAACCCTTACAAAACTCACAATACAAATGATTGAATATTGAATGATACAATAAATGCTTCTTAAAGTTGATTTGTAATCAATACAAGAGCACAATAACTTCTCAAATGATCAAATGGATGAAGCACAAGATATTTTAATCAATGAGAAGAGTGAATATTGAATGCTTGAGAGTAATGGATGTAAAGACAAAAGATTGAATCACTAAGTCATCAATAAATGATCACCAACCTTTAATAAATAGAGAACAAGTCTCCAAATGACCGTTTGAAACCCTAGAAGTAGGATTAGGAAGGTTTAGGGTGGTTGGAGAACATTTAATGCTTGAATGACTAGTTTAAGAAAGAGCCGTTTTGAAGTTGCAGAGCCTTAGTCGACTAGGACAAGCTTGTTAGTCGACTAACAAGGTATTTTCAAAGGCATTTTTCATTCCCGGGCTCGGTTAGTCGACTAGCACGAGGTGATTAGTCGATTAGCACGAGGTGATTAGTCGACTAGCTAGTTGAAAATATGTTTGAACAAATTCTGGGTTTGTTAGTCCACTAGAACATGGTGTTAGTCGACTACCAACTTAAAACACATTTGGAAAATTTGATCCGGGATTGGTTAGTCGACTAGCCAAGGGCGATTAGTCGACTAGCAAAGTTGCAACCAAAACATGTCTTCTGACCTTTCATTAGTCGACTAGCAAAGGCTAATTAGTCGACTAAGAAACCATTAGTCGAAGTCAAGGGTGATTAGTCAACTAACTTAGAATTTCACAAACCCTGCTTTTTGACTTCGATTAGTCGACTAGGACTAAGTGGTTAGTCGACTAAGGAAGTTGCAAAAGAAAAAATTCGAAATTTCTAAGTCAAAATGAACACTAAACACTTTGACAAGTTAATTAAGTATTTCAAAACATTTTTGGTCAATTTTGAAAGCAATTTTAAGCGTGAATGCTAACGCACAATGAGATGTTAAAATTTTCTCTTGAGCTTTACACAATTGATCATAAGAGAAGCCTTACAAAGAGTTCCTAAAATACTTATAGATCAACTTGACTTCAATTGGCCTTCATAAGCTTGAGCAAGTCTTCAAGTTGGTCTTCAAGGATTGAATATCTTTGAATTGCTTTGACACTTTGAAGTTTAGATCACCATGAGCTTTGATTTGAACAAAGAGCACTTGGAATGCTTGATGAATGTTGATGAAGACTCTAAAGAGAATCTATGGAGACATAACACTCAACCACTTGTTAGAAGAAATGTATGGTTTAGTTATCATCAAAATACATTAAAGGACCTTAGGGCTAACAGCATCTGTAATGCATGTATACTATTTGATGAGTCAATGTTAAAATTAGACATCTCAAATTGCTCTTAATAGCATTAATATCAAATTTTAGTACATATGTGCTCTAATGCCATACTGCTATATTTTGATATTTTTGACTTTCTGAAGAGAAAGTATGACATAACACAAATGATATTTGTCATTTGAGGTGCTAAATTTGACAAACCTATGTGCAATTGCCAAAATTTGGCACTCTAAATGACACACTAATGTTGCAACTAATTCGGTGTCAGTGCCAAATTTTGGCAATGGCACCTCACCGTTGAACATGCTCTAAATACAAAAATAAAATGGAAAGTGCTTACATAAAAAATAATAATAATAATAATGTTGTCACTATATTATTAACCTTGCTCACAAATCCCTCATTTGTATTAAAAAAAGAAAAAGAAAAAAGGATTTGGCAAAGATTTTAATTATGAGATTTCAACCCCTATTTTTAATAGGGATTTTTTAGCCAGAAAACGCTCACTTAAGTCCCATAACTCATTTAGTCCATAAAGTTTTTTGGAACTGATTAGGTCCCTATATTTTTAAATTTATTTACTGTAAGTCAACATATATTTAAAAAGTCAAACTTATCCTTTTATTTCTATTGCAAACTGTTAATTTCATATTTTTCGGGAAATTTTATTTTTTTAATCACTTCTTCAATCATTTCCATTTTTCCTTATAACTTCAAATTTGAAAAAGATATGAAAGTTTCCTTTTAAACATACATACGTACATATATTATACAGGTATAACACATATTTTTGTTAATGATGTTTGACAAATGTAATGTGTACGAAAGAAACATATAATTCAATAGTAAATTTTATAAAATATAGCCCGTACAAAAAGTTATTAAAATATGTATCAAGATCGACTTATGTCAAAAGTTGTATTTTTGTCTTTTCAACCACCATAAGATATCCAAAGCCTACTCCCTTGAGATTTTGGCTCAAACTAGTTTGTTACTCTTGTTTGGCATGATATAAAAATTATAACAAAATAGAATTTCAATTCTAATTTTGTGCGAGTGGATTGTGTTTACAAATTTTGTCAAAAGTAATAAAATTAATTTGGCTAAAAATAATTTAATTTAAATTTATTTGTATTGACTTCCAAACCTACCATTATTTTAAACTATCACTTATTATTCCGTATTAATAAGAGTAGTACGAAAAAGAATTTTAATTTTAATTACTCTATTTATTTAATGTAGTGGAAGGACGAAGGAAATGAATGTGCCAACTAGCCAAGTTTGTAGAAT
>JAESVK010014326.1:0-14482 GCA_017140935.1 Hamamelis virginiana | reverse complement strand
CAAGATAAGATTGAATCTCTACGATTATGTGGTTTATTACAATAGGAGAGTCCTAGGGTAATCGAACTACGTGGACTTTGATCTTTGTCAAGTAATTGATAAGGTACGTACGCAGTCAATAGGACGCGAGTCCAATCTTAGGTTGACTTCTAGTCTCCTAAGATCCTTAGGTTTCTTGTATACTTTTTATACTATATATTATTATATATTATTATCCATATTTTGTGGTTGATTAGATATGCTAGGATTATTTTGAAAAGATTTTGATAAAGCCCAAACTTAATTAGGAGACCTTTAATTAGGGCGAGGTAGGTGTCTACAAGGAGTTCCTTGGAACCTTCCCACTTCGTAACCAAGCCCCCAAATCCAACTTTGATTCAAAGACCAAGCTTTTCCTTAAAATATGGGGTCAGTGTTTTATTGAAAATAAAGCTCTTTTTTTTTGTGGTTTCCTTGTTCCCTAAAAATAAGGTGGCGACTCCTAGTTTTTACAAACTCTTATCCTTTTTCAAAAACCCTATCTTGAGTGGATAATAGAGAATGATAAATGTGGATAATAGAGAAGGATAAATCGAGACGGATAAACATCATCCACAATCCACTCAAGATAACACTCCCCAAAGTGAACGAGAGGCCTCCCGATTAGGTTGGCTGGTTCACAACAGGTTTCTCCAAATACTTTCAAGAATCAGTTCATCCACTCTTAGAACAATTTGAGATTCCTATAAGAGGAACTACTGTCACAGCTTCTCCTTATAAGAAAACATCTGAAAACAAAGAAATAACAAAAGTTATGGAACAAAATAATTTTACAAATCAATATCTTGTAACTTTAGGTGATCAACTTACCCGAGTTGAGAACCTAGTACAAAAAGAGGTTCATCTTCCTGAAAAGGTAGATGAAACTCCCTTATTTAAACCACATGAAATTCCTAAAAAACATAATAAAGAATTATCAAAAGATATTTATAAGATAATTGATAATAAATTAAAGAACATTGAAGAAATTTTAGAAAGAGTTCCAGAAGTTCCAGATACTCCAGATTTTTGTAGAAGTAAAACTATTGCAATTTTAAATAAGACAGAAGATGAATCTGAATCTGAGATAGTTGAAATCTTAGAAGGATTCAAGAATCATGAAATTAATAAGCAAATGGAAGTCAATAAAATTCATCATGCTCAACCCCTAAGAAATTTTTATCTAAGAATTTCCTTTCCTAATATGGCCTTTGAAGAAAAAGGATTTTTCCCTCAAGCTTCATATCAAGGAGGAACTATCTATGAATGGAATATAGATAGTATGACAGAAAATCACATAATTAATACTTTTCAAGAAATGACAATGGTTTGTACTGAATACAAAACCAAGTCTCCTGATACCTCTGATCACGCAATTGCCCAGGCCCTAGTTGCTGGTTTCACTGGTCAATGGAAAGGTTGGTGGGATAATTATCTCAAACAAGAAGAACGAAATTCAATTTTAAATGCTATTAAAACTGACTCCCTTGGTGTCCCTATTAAGTCAGAAGATGGAGAAGATATACAGGATGCAGTTGCAACCCTAATCTTCGCCATAACTAAACACTTTATTGGGGATCCATCTAACATAAAGGATAAAACTGCAGACATCTTTGAAAACCTAAAATGCCCTAAACATCAAGATTTCAGATGGTATAAAGATATATTTCTCACCAAAGTTATGATGAAAAATGATTATAACCAACCATTCTGGAAAGAAAAATCTATAGCAGGTCTTCCGAACTTGTTTGTTGAAAAAATTAGAACAAACTTAAAGACCAAAATAATGGAACTATCCCTTATGATAACCTAACTTATGGTAATATAGTCAGTACAATTCAAGCTGAAGGAATTGCTCTTTGCACTGATTACAAACTTAAACAACAGATGAAGAAAGAAAATATAGAAGGAAAGAAATAACTTGGTTCTTTCTGTGAACAATTTGGTTTTTCTTCTTTATCTTTAGCCCCTTCATTAAGAGCTAAAAAGAAAGAAAAGAGAACCAGAAAAAGAAATAATAATACTAGTAAAACAACTTCTAACTTCTATAAGAAACCATCAAGAAATTAGAAAAAATCAGGACAAAACTTTATGGATAAATGGCTTCAGCCATCATCCAGTAAAACAAATAATAAAACTAATAATTCTTCAAATAAATCTCTCGGTTCTTGTTTTAAATGCGGAAGATTAGGCCATTATTCCAAACAGTGTCCTCAGAAACAAAAAAGTAATGAATTAGATGTCTCAGAGAAACTTAAAAAACAACTTATGAGTCTTTTATTGTATTCAGATGAATCTGATATAGAAGAAGAAGGACTCCAAGTTGATGAAATATATTCTTCAGCAGAAGAGGATAATAATAATCCTGAAGAATCAGAAGAAGACATTAAGGATAATTGTAAATGTATTAATGTTATCACTAAAGAACAGGACATTCTCATTGATCTAATTGATGAAATAGAAAATCCTGAAAAACGTAAAAAATATTTAATAAGATTAAGAAAAGATCTTGTACAAAAATAGCCTAAAACAAGTAACACTTCTTATAATCTTAAAGAAATTTTTGATAGGTTTGAACCTAAAAAAGAAGATAAAAATGTTACAATAAATGATGTAAAACAAGAAGTCATTCAAATAAAACAAGAATTAAAAGAATTAAAAAAGAATAGTGAAAAGGATATTAGTGATTTAAAAATAAAAATCACTAATCTTTCTCTTAAACAACGACAAGAAGAAGCTTCATCATCTAAACAACCAGAAGATTCTGAAAATGAAGAATTTGAAAAAGATGATCCTTTTCTCAATCTAATAACTATAATAAATTATCAAAAATGGCATGTTAGATTAACTATCATAATTAATAAAGAATATGAAATAGACACCATAGCTTTAATTGACTCTGGTGCAGATCTCAACTGTATTCAAGAAGGATTTGTTCCTATTAAATACTTTGAGACTACCAAAGAAAGATTACGTACTGCAAATGGTAACAAACTCCAAATTAATTATAAACTTACAAATGCACATGTGTGCAATGGAAGAATTTGTCTTAAGACACCTTTTATCCTTGTCAAAGACATTGGACAAAGTGTAATCTTAGGAACTCCATTTTTAAACTTAATTCAACCATTTCAGGTTGATAGTAAAGGGATATAGGCTAACTTTATGAAAAAACAAATTGTTTTTCAATTTATTAGCCCTCCACAACTAAAAGATTTAAATCTTTTGAAAACTTTATCAGTCTTTCCTGAACTTAATTTAATCAAAAGAAAGACTAATCAACTATTCTTCTTGAAAAAAGAAATTGCTCATAAAAAAATAGAAGAACAATTAAATCATAGAACCATGCAGCAAGAAATTGTTATTTTCAAAAAAAAAAAAATTGGAATCAAAAGTTTGCTCTGAACATCCCAATGCTTTCTTGGAAAGGAATAAGTATATCGTGAAACTTCCTTATGTTAAGGATTTTCAAGAAAAAAATATACCGACAAAAGCAAGGCCAATTCAAATGAAAAAACAATTGCTAAAACATTGAATAGAAGAAATCAAAGAACTGCTCGAAAAGAAGCTAATCAGACCAAGTAAATCTCATTGGAGCTGTACAGCTTTCTATGTTCATAAAGCTTTTGAATTATAAAGAGGTGTACTGAGACTTGTAATAAATTACAAGCCCCTCAATGATGTATTGCAATGGATTAGATACCCATTGCCATATAAACAAGATTTGATACAGAGATTATCAAATGCCAAAATATTCTCAAATTTTGACATGAAATCAGGATTCTGGCAAATCCAAATTCATGAAGAAGATAAATACAAAACGGCATTTACAGTTCCTTCGGGACACTTCGAATGGAATGTAAAGCTTTTTGGATTAAAGAACGCGCCATCAGAATTCCAGAATATTATGAATAATATTTTTACACCTTATATAAACTTCATAATAGTTTATACTAATAATGTATTAGTGTTTTCTACTTCTATAAAACAACACTGGAGACATCTCAATATTTTCTTTCATGTTATCAAACATAGCGGACTAGTTCTGTCCGCCAAGAAAATAGAACTTTTCAAAACTAAGATTAGATTCTTAGGATATAATATTCATCATGGAACTATTCTTCCCATAGAAAGATCTATTGATTTAGTCAATAAATTTCCTGATGTTATCAAAGACAAAACTCAACTTCTAAAGTTTTTAAGACGTTTGAATTATATTGCAGACTTCTTTCCAAACCTTAGCCAACTTTGTGCTCCTCTTAGAAGAAGGGTTAAGAAAGATCCTTCAGCTTAGACAGAAGAGCATACCAAAATAATTAGAACTATTAAATAGAAAGCTCCTAGGCTCAAGTGTCCTAGCATAGCTAATCCTAAAGCCTTTAAAATAGTCCAAACTGATGCCTCAGGTATAGGTTTTGGAGGAATTCTTTTACAAAAAGAAGATGAAAAAGAAAAAATTGTCCGGTATCATTCAAGTACTTGGAATCCAGCACAACATAAATATTCAACTATCAAACAAGAAATTTTGTCAATTGTCTTATGCATTTCAAAATTTCAAAGTGATCTTTTAAACCAAAAATTTTTGGTCCTTGTTGATTGCCAAGCAGCCAAATCTGTTTTACAAAAAGATGTGAAAAACTTGGTATCAAAACTTATTTTTGCCAGATGGCAAGCAATATTATCTATTTTTCGATTTTGAATTAGAATATATTAAGGGAGATTTGAACTCAGTTCCAGACTTCCTAACCAGAGAATACCTTCAGAGAGATCGTTCAAATGCCCCCTAAAGGAAGAGGTGGCGGCAAGCCAGTTGTCGTACTCAGAACTCAAAACAAGAACTTAGTTGGACCCACTGTCCAACCAACAACTGCAGAATATTACTCTCGCACAGCTGCGGGAAAACAGAAAAAGTCTTGGGCAGACATTGCCGATGAAGAACTTCAAGAACGACAACTGTGCTCTCAGAGTACACCAGAAAGATGGGCTGCACAAAGCACAGTCTTTAAACAATACTCTCCAGAATAATATGCAGCACTTGCCCAAGATCAAGGTTCATTAACAAGGGTTAAATCCCAAACATTTGCTTAAACCACATCAAAATCTGTAGTGGTGGCCTCTAACCCCACTCCAACTTTTAAGTCAAAATATCTTCAAAATTAAAACAATTACCCATTATGGTAAGTGAAAAAGAATTTGTGGGGCTGGGACCACAAGAAATTGCAAAAAAAATATGTTTTCCCCAGTTTTTCAGTATGCTACTACAGATTTTAATAAAATTCAAAAATTTATGAATTTATCCTGGTAGATACTAAATCAGCAATTTTCAAGCATCATCTTGATGCCTCTGACAAAACTGAGATAACTCATTCAACTTGCAGAATTCTTCAAATCCTCAAGCCTACTGCATAGGGTCAAGATTTGTACAGGTCTAAGAAGTTTTCAATGGCCTTTAAGCCTCCAACTTATAACTATTTTGATTACCAGACGACCTGGTACAATACTTTTTATTTTCAAAATAAAAACTTCCGTTATACGTGGATGATTTATTTTGATAAGAATTTTAATATGGATATTCCAGGTTCCTTAGCTGGTGGCAATATTTTGGTCCAACTCCAAAAAATTTTCCCCCTTAAGTCCTTGAAGGGTATCAGATCTTTTAAGAAAAAATTCGCCCTCCTATTCATCAACAAGGTTATTCTAAAATGTTCCTGTTTTATGGACATTATAGTTTAGCCTGAACAATTTATTGGAAATTTGAGATCATTCCAAATAATAACTCTTTTCCATCTTTGGGAAGATCTTTTCAAATAAAATGGTGGGATGGTTCACACACTGAATATATCACGCCTAAAGCAATTCAGAATTGGTTTAAGCAACATCCTGTTATTTCCAGCTCAGGATTAGGAGAAGCATCAAAGGTTTTGCTAGACAAAAATAAAATTATGCATCAACTAGCAACAGCTTTTTCAACCTCTAAAGAAGATTTGAAGAAACATATTCTAGCAGCTCTTTCAGAATTAGAAGATGATGAAGACGATAACGAAGCAGAAGAAGATCTGTTCCCACATGGGGTTCATGATTATTCTTGTCAGATAGATGCCTCTTCCCTTCCTATATAAGGAAGACGAATGCATACTCTCGAGACATGTCTTTACACCCCTTCTCTTTGGAAGCTGTAAACCTCACCCATAACCCGAACTCTCGATATATTTTAGAGTTCAATTCTGATCTCTTTCCCTCTTTGGTGTTCATTCAAAATATCTCCAGTAATACTTTGTAAGTTTTTACTGGTTTATCAATATATAAACTGTCTTCGAATTTTTATTTATCAATGTTATTATTATTATTATTAGCATTTGTTTGTTGCTTGTTAACTGTTTTAATTTCTATCTACTTCCTGAGTTACGAATGGTATCAGAGCCAGGTATGAAATGTCTTGCTCATTCAAATGTCCCGAACGTCTTATATATTAATAATAAATCAAAATATAATAATGCCAACATTACTGGCAAGTAGGGTATGCTACAAACAGAGACAAATCCCAATAATCAAGGAAATATAAATAATACACATTTCATAATCATGCGAGTGTAGACATCCATTTTTGACCATGAGTATGGTCATTAATGGTTGCCTGTGATTTGAGGTGAAATAGGGTGTTAAAACCCTAAATTACCAGTTTTACCCTTATGAACAGCTAATTAGAGGTCATTATTGCATGTAGGTTTTTACGTCAGATTGAGTCGGTTTTTTTTTGCATTTAGTTTTTAGAGAGTCTAGGAATGTCCCTGTTAAATTTCATGGCATCCTGAGCCAGGCTTGATAGAAATAAGGCCTTTTGCGACTTGAAGGGCAACACTGTCATTTGGATCACAAAAGCTCTGAATGACTGTCGATCTTGTCTCATATAGTCTCGAGGCTTTGGCATGGATATTTAGGGTGTAATTGGTAGCTAAGTTGATCAGTGGCAAGGTTCATAGAGCCTCTGGGCTCATGTTTGGCTCTTAAGGCCCAAAAGGCCCTTTTAAGCTCAGATTAGGGTTTCGACCGGGAATGATAAGGATTCGATCTTTTTATAAATTGGAGGCCTTCAAAAGCTTTAAAATACTTTCTTAAATGTTTTTAAAACTTTTTTCGAGAAGAAGAAATGATTTTGAGAACAATCGATTAGCAGATTTCAAAACCCTAATTTGGGCCCGGTAAGCCCTAAATAGCTAATTGGTCGACTTTTTCCTAAAAATTTGATTTTGGTCAATGTATTTTCACTTTAAAAACTTCTTAAAACATGGAGAATTGAATCACGATCATTTTGGCACTTGAATCATCGAATTTGGACTTGAAACGGGCCCGAAAAGCCGAAACCGGGTCGAAACGGGCTGAGATAGGCCCACATAAGGAAAATTAGGCTTGGGGGCTTGATGACCATCCCCCTAGGGACAGCCAACCGTCCATGAGGAGTGGCCAACCATCCCCTAGTGGATGGTCACCCAAGCCCTTTGCCTAAAGTTGCTAATTTTCAGTGTTTTACCTGCCTGGGACTCTTCCAAGTGTCTAGCTCGGCCTTGGGGACTCTGGCACGAATTTGGAGACCTTAGAAGACTCAATTGAGACCCTTGGATCATTCCTAAGAGTTTCAATGTGAGCTATTGATCAATTTGAAGCTTCTCTATAAATACAAGGCCCTGAAATCAGTTTTAAAAGAGCACACTTTGCATTAGAAAGCCAACTTGAAGAGTAAAGACTTGAGGCATTACACCAGCCCCCTTAGCAACCTTAGCCACATTTTTGAAGACTTTGGAGGTTGAAGAAGAAGCTAGGAGCAAATAAGAAAAAGGAAAATAAGTAAGTATCATCAACCATTGTGTTTGTTTTTGATAAGTTACATAAAAGTTTGCATATTTCTTCTTCTTCTTCTTTTTCTTCTCTTTCATTCTTCCTCTATGGTCATGATATGATAAGAATAGATATCTAGTTTGAGTGTTCATAGGTTAAAGAGTAAAAGGGTTAATTGTCTACTGCATGAAAATTTGGATTTGTTAACATATAATTTTCGATCTGCATTTATGAATAAGCTTGAGTCTAGTTTATTTGTTTTAAAGCATGCTAATTAGTATGGATTAATAGGAGTATGTTTATAATCATTTTTGAGTCTAGAATGCATGTTAGGAGTTGGTTTTATGCATATTATTTTCTATTTTTTATGTAGGAATGCATATTAGATAAAAGGTTGAAGTCTTTTGCATATATAGGATGAAGGTCTATTGTTTGGGTATTCTTAGGATAGTTTGTGTTATGATTTGTTTATATCATTATTTTTAATCATGTTTTGCTTGGAATATCATATGAATTGTGGCCGAGGGAGCGAGCAAAGGTGAGTCCCTTCCCTTGTGTTAAAATTGGATGTTTTAAGCATAATACATGATTAATTTTTGGTAGATCATATTAGGATGCATTATAGGTCATATTCCTTTTTTATTACATTGTTTTTATAGGTTTTGATTCCACTTTTTGAATACTTTTAATTTTGTCCAAGGCTTAAAAGTAACCTTAAAGTGGGTTAAAAAACATTTTTTAGGATTAAACCAACCTAGAAACATGCCTAGGTTCATATAGAAAGATTAGTTTAAATTTAGGACATGTTCATGCATTGTTTGCGTTGTTTATTACATTTTTTTAGTGTATTTTCCAGAAATTCCAGCATGCATTTTGTTAATATTTTAGGTGTTTAGACTAACCTAAGACTAGTTAGAGACCCTAGGATTAGGGGGGTCATTTGACCCCACTTAGGACTGTTCTTTGTTGTAAGAATTGCAATAGGAATCGAATTCTATCTAATTTAGGAATCTACTTCGAGAATGGTTCTAAAAAATCCATTTGAAAGTTTTCAAATTGGAATGAAATTTCATCCCTTATAAAAAAGTGTTTCGATCAAATTCAAACTCTCGAAGCTAAAGTCCTAGATAAAATAGAATCCTTTCAGCTATATAGTTCATTACAATAGGAGAGTCCTGAGTATCGAACAACGTGGACTTTGATTCTTAACAGGAAACTGGTAAGGTACGTAGGCAGTTAATAGGGCGCAAGTCCAATCTTAGGATGACTCTGTGTCTCCTAAGGTCTTTAGGATTTTGATTCTTTTTTATTATTATTATCTATTATCTAGTACTATCTATATTATTTTCGTGGTTGATTAGATATGATAGGATTGTCATGATAAGATTTTGATAAAGCCCAAAATTAATTAGGCGACCTTTAATTAGGGTGAGATAGGTGCCTACAAGAGGTGTCTTGGAACATTCCTATCTTATAACCTAGCCCTCGAATCCAACTTTGATTCGAAGACCATGCTTTTCCAAAATATGGGGTCATTTGTTTTATTGAAAATAAAACTCTTTTTATGGTTTCCTTATTCCTTAAAAATAAGGTGGCGACTCCCAATTTTTGTCAAACTTCTATCCTTTTTCAAGACCCAATCTTGAGTGGATAATAGAGAAGGATAAATGTGGATAATAAAGAAGGATAAATCAAGACGGATAAAGTCATCCACAATCCACGATCATTTAAGTGAAAACGCCTCCCGATTCGGGGTTGGCTGGTTCACAACGAGTACTAATGCAAAACCTACCAAGTAGTTATCCAACAGCCCTCGAATATAGGCTTGTTCCAAGCCAAGAATATACCCCAAGCCAACCTGTAATCTGCTGCATAAAAAGCAGGGGTGAGCCTTGAATTGCTCAGTATAAATTAGGTAACCTCTACAAATAAAAATTATACAGCGATACATGGAATATTTTAAATAAACAGGGTTTCCATAACGTTTATAAAACAGTAGATAAAGGAGTTAAAAACTTGCGTCGTCTTTCAGTAAAAAACTTATACGAAGTAGTTCATTGTGTCAAGGATCCATATTAATGTACCGCATAATAACAAACCGACAGCACATGCTTCATATATCATCCATGTCCATCGCATGTCCATCGAAACTAGGCTCGCGAACGTATTACAAGTTACTAGTTCTTGGCTAACAAGCCACCAGTACCAGCGTCACCAAAACTGACCACTACAGGGTCTGACCTCTCGAGGATACCGACTGTTACCTTGCGCGGTCAACTGTCGAACCACTATGGGGCTATAAACTTCGGGTCCGCACTAAGGCTCCACCCAGGACCATGGGCCCTTATAGAAGAAACCTCACAGTGATACAAACCGAGCCAGAATCATATCCAAAATACTGTCTCATAAACTGTTCCTATGGAACATCCATTTCATCATAATACATAGAAAACAGTTCTCAAGGCACATAACCTTTCAAATCAGAATACATTTTCAAATCATGGCTTGCTTATATCATTTTCATTTTCAAACCTTCAATTTAATCCAAAATTAGGGGAACATTTGGTCGAAGTATCTCTCAACTTTTCCATCTAAATCATTTTAAAAAAAACAGGCATATGAATATAAAATCAACATATTAGTCATATTTTACATAAACAATGTCACCATATACCTGCTATTATATGTTTCCATAAAACTTGTTGTAACACCAAAATGCTCTATTTTCTACCCTTTTTTCTTATTGTTTTAGGCATTTTTGCTAGCTAAAGTGTTTCGAATTGATGCTTTTTATGTTTTGTGGTGTTCTTGTATGTTTGTAGGTTAAACAACATCTTTTCGTGTTCTTGTGCTACGCTCAAGACCAATTGGAGATTCAACTGTTTCTTCACCATCATCAAGCCTGGACTTAAGTCTCATGTCATGCATATTGAGGATTAAAGTGTTGATTTGAATCAAGTTTTGATGATCAAAGGGTGATGCATCATTGGGAGCCTAAATTCAGCATTGTGAAGTTTGGGAGAAAAATTACCGATAGTGAAGATTTCAATACCTATAATTTTTGTTGAAATTCCATTTTTTTGACTTGCAGAGCAGAAAATTACCGGTATTGAAATAGTCAATACCGGTAATTTTTCCCGGGCATTTTTGGTTATTTTGTAATATTGCTTCTTTTGCAAGGGCAGCTTAGTATTTTCATCCCCTTCTTATTATAACCCTAGAGGGGGGTATTTAAGGTTCATTTCTCAGCTGGTTGAGGGTTCCTTGTGTTAGAGGTATGCCCTAAAACCAATCCTAAAGTGCATATCTATTTCATATTAGGATAAGAAGGTACTGCTTATCGTCTGTATATTCAATTATATATACGATAATGTCCATGAATAAATGATAAGAGAAATATGTATCTCAAGTTTGTTGAGATATGAAGACTCATATTTCTCATACACATTTATTCTAAACGTGTTCCTGCTCATAGGTTTATTAAAGAGGACATTTATTAAACCGGCAAGAGTAGCACAGATTTAAACTAACTCCAATGGGAGGATAGGTAGTCTTTCCTATCAGTGTAGTGACACTTAGGTTACTCTGTGGGCGCATATTAGAGAATATGTACACTGAACATGATCTACTAGAATATTCCTATGGATATTAAGTTAAAGGAATATTCTTATGTTACGTCCATTTGGTAATCCTAAGACCTGAGACACCATGGATGTCTTATGCCTGAGTTGTTAGGGTTTGATAGTGTTTTATACAGCCTTGATCTTAAGGTTGTAGTCGGCACTCATTGGCTCTAATAGGTCTTGCATGAAGGCATATGAGTGGTCAATAAGGAATCATCACTCTCAATGTTGTGAGAGAGAATGTCAGGGTCAGTTCTTAAATATAACTCTCAATGTGAATCTCTGGCCAGAGTGATAGATGAAATATGAAAGGGTTTCATAGGGTTCATCTTATTGAGATTATAATTTGAAGAACATATGACAAGAAAGTTAAGATAGGGTTTTGACTTATATCCATACCCTAAATATCTAAACTATGACATTAGGGGATGAAGGATTAAGTAACAAGAAGGGTTCACATAGTTCTGCTATTCACCCAAACCTAGGGCATGTCATGACACATTGCTAGACGTCACTCATGACCAGTGAAAGCCTATTGATAAGTGTTATCAATGAGGGCATAATTGGAATAGTTTCAATTAAACCTTTAAATAGAAAGTTTCTATTTTAGGAGACATGGAGATGTCCCTAGTCACTGCTAGGTTGGGGTGAACCCAAAGGGTCACACACAATAGAGAGTAAGTGAGTTCCTTAAACTTGTGAGAGGGGAATCCTGTCTTTGAGTTAAGTTTGATTTTGATTATTAAAGGTTAATTAGTTAAAAGTCAAAATTAACCGAGAATAGGATTACTCTATTCAAGGATGTTTGGTCATGCTAGCACTAGTAACCAAACACCCCTTAAAGAGGAGAAAGTCTATAAATATGAGTGTTTACACATTCTAGGGTTAAGAGAACCCCCTTGGCCGAAATCTCTCTCTCCTCTCCCTCTCCATTCTAGCTTGCTCACAAGTGTTGTGGAAGACTAGGAGGTTCTAGGGAATCTTACTCTCGTGTGGATACCGTTGGAGACTTCATTGCGTTGAAGTTCAAGATCAAGGATTGCAAATCGAAAGGCGAACCAAGTAAGATTAATTTATGTTTAATAAATTTATTTGCTTGTATGTAAATCAAATGTCCCTATGCTTGTTCGATTCTTGGTTAGGATCATTCGATGATGGAATCATCAATTTAAAAAGTTTTATTTTGTATTCCGCTGCGATTCCATGTTTTCGAACGATTCCTTACACCTTGACTTGTTCTTAATAATTCTCTTAGTTTAACCTAGGTTTTCTTAATTTTTTTAGTTTTCTTACTAGTTTAGCTTAGTTTCAGCTGGTTATTGTGTTGTTTCTTGTTTGTAAGCTTAGTTTAGGTTGGTTCTATTCTTTAATCTTCTGTTGTAAAGCTACCTTTTCATTTGGTAATTAATAAATAGCATTTATTTCACATCTTTTGCATTTATTGTTCTTCATTGTGTATTTGCTTTCATTAATGGCTAGCTACACGCCTCAAGATGGGTTATATGGTGGATTTCCTATCCAAACCTTAGGTAAATGATGTTCTCTCATCTCAAAAGCTTTTAATGCTAATGGAATGTTGTTTACATGCTCTCTCATCCTTTGAACCCTGGTAATATCATATTCATGATCATTATATAACCAGTAAGTTGTTGTATTTTGGTTCTTGAGCACATATGCATATTACATGTTTGTGAAAATGCCAATGAGAGTATTAAACTTCATTCTATCATTTATTTTACCTATATGAGCTTCCATTGTTAAATATTCCATTCAAGACCATAGAGTAAATGGAATCTTGATTGAGTATGGCATGAGAAATCATTTATATTAGGTTTGGAAGGAATAAACCGATAGGACCCATCTTCTTTAATTTACAAGTTTTCATTCACAACTTGCCATCAATTTGGCACAAACAATTCTCAACAAACAAACTCCTATATTTTACACTTTCTTTGCATTTATTGGGTAGCAAGACCTAAGAATCATTTAGACCTATTCCACTCCCTGTGGATATGACCTAGGGACTCCCTTAGAATTATTGCTTGACGACTGGTGGACTCTTATGCTTGGGTATCTATTGTGCATCACATTTTCAGTTCAAGCAAAACTCTGTAATAAAAGAGCATATTCCCCAGTTTATATATATATTGTATCAAATTCTAAACAGCCAGCCATGATATATTAACAAGTTCTCAAAACATATTAATTATGTGCCTTGGTTTCATTTCGTACAAGTGCCACACAATTCAACAGTTCTTAAATCAGTGTATTCCATGTATCTATTTAACAATTTGATAAACGACGAGGTTCTGAAGCATTCATAAATCGCAGTGTTTAATATTCACGAAGTTCTCAAAACAGATATAAAATAATCATATTATCATTAATAGTAAAATGTTACTTATCCCTAACTCAATGTAAATGTGTTTCCAACCCTTTGTGGCTCCACGAGCATTTCCAGAGCATTTCCAATGCAATGCTCAATGCACCCAATGCAAGTGGTCCTCCAAAGGACCCAAATCAAGTATGAGAATAACAATAATGCAAGCAAGGAAGATCAAAAGAAAGTACAAGGATCCACGATTCAAAAGTAAAGCAACTTGCTAACAAGGACTGCTCACTCGAGACCCTAATGACTCAAAACCCCAAAATGCCAAACCAAAGACTTTAAAACTTCCAAGACATATCCCCAGATGTGTCTAGATACCAAACGTTGAATTCCATGGCCAAAAGTAAGGCAATTTGAGAATATAGGCCAAAGAAGACAAAGTGCACACACGAGGGGCAAATCTGGTATTACCAAAATAACTCTCTCTCCAAAAATAATTTGACCT
This sequence comes from Hamamelis virginiana, assembly GCA_017140935.1. Lineage (NCBI taxonomy): Eukaryota > Viridiplantae > Streptophyta > Magnoliopsida > Saxifragales > Hamamelidaceae > Hamamelis > Hamamelis virginiana. Next base: position 174 of record JAESVK010014326.1, on the reverse strand, counting down.
CAAAATCATGAAATTTAGAAACTAGACTTCATAAGCTCTCTGTATATAAAAAGTATGCCCAAAATGGAGTTCGTATGCAAAAGTTATGAATAAAAGAAGAAAATGAGGGAAAATAGTTTTGAAGACCCTGTTAGGTTTAGTGTTTGTGTGTTGGCTAGTTTCGTTTCAAAACTT
>JAESVK010014320.1:0-10273 GCA_017140935.1 Hamamelis virginiana | reverse complement strand
CATGACCTTTTATGACTTCCAAGGCTTGAATTTGAGCTCTCTCTTTATATGCAAAAGCATCCACTTTATGGCACTTTACCTACAAAATGGAAAAAACATGAAAACCATTAAAACTATATATATTCACTAATATAATGGCTAAAGTATGCACAATATGGTGGGAATAATGCAATAGAAATATGCAAATATATGATGCAATCACCTATGATAAGTGATAGATCATTGAAGTTGTCAATGGATTTAAAGCGATAGTGTTCCGACTTTGGATGACTCTGAAAAAAGAAAAAGAAAAACAAATATATTCAATTAACATTTAAATGGATAAAAGAAATTATACAAATAATATAATAAATAAATAAATACCTTGAGATAAAGATCCCAAGTTTCATCATCAGCCTCGACCATTTTTTTGGTATCATTCCAACCAAATCCACTTTGATTAAGCAATTCTTGTGCACCTGTGTATAATTTTTTCCATGTTTTCAACCTACTTCTTATGTTATCCTTTGTAATGGAAATTCCAACTTTGTCGTGAATCGCATCAACCACTACCTGTAATGACTTAGGCCTCCAACCATTGTCTCCCTTGTGTCCCATATGATATTCATCAACAAGTTTTTCTGTTAGGATTTTATCCATTGTAAGTGTCCAACTAACATACGTGCCCTTCTCTTTCTCTTTTCCCATTTCTTTATCAAATGCTTTGGCTGCCATTCCTAGAATAAATACATGTTTTATTTTTTCATTCATACAATGCCATCAATGTGAAATTACCAAGTGAAGGTAAACTCATTCATATCTATTTCAAATAAAGAAATTACATATTATTTAATACAAAGAATTCAATGATTTTACATCTAATAATAACCATAAGCACAATTACACAATTACATCTATTTAAATAAATGAAATAACATAGCATTTAACATTAAAAAATCAACAATTTAACATCCATTAATGTTTGAAAACAATCAATAAAAAGAAAATATTTGCTTAACGACCATACTCATTCCACATCAATGTAGCCAAAGAATCTCTTTTTGCTGCCCATTCAGGAGTAGACGCTAGATTTGCAACATCTTCCTCTAATACTACCTCACTAGATTCTATTTCCTCTACAGTATCAAGCTCATCATTTAACAAATCTTCAGGATCTATATTCATAATAAAATTATGAAGTGTACAACAAGCTAATACTATTTTAACTTGAACTTTTATATCAGCAAAAGGTTCTGTCCTCAAAATTGCCCATCGTTTCTTGATCAATCCAAATGCACGCTCTATGACATTTCGTAACGAAGAATGGCGATAGTTAAATAATTCTCTTGCATTTGCAGGTGCATGTCCCCGCGTTCATTTCTATGATAACGAACGCCACGATATGGTGCAAGGAATCCAGGGGCATTTGCATATCCAGCATCAACAAGATAGTATTTACCTATAATAATAAATGAGTATTTCTATAAGCTTATATAATCTAACTTTTTATTAAAAAACTTACAAATAATAAATGCATTACCTGCTGGAACAATTAACTTAGCATTTCTATTTCTTAAGAAAGATTGTATCACTTTTGAATCCCTAGCTGATCCTTCCCATCCAGCAAGAATATATGTGAATTTCATGTCAAAACCAACTGCAGCCATAACGTTCTATGAAATTCTTCCTTTTCTATTCCTATATCTAGGTTGATCTTCAAGTCTTACCATTGCAGGTACATATGTTCCATTAATAGCACCAACACAATCCTATAAATTTTATGACCATATAAGCCCACATATAACCTTATATAACAAAACTTATAATTCAAGATAATAAAAATCAATATATTCTTACCTTAAAATAAGCATGCCAATTCCTGAAATTGCCACTGATTTCTGGGGATGAATTAGGCATTGGAGGCTTCACAGTATCTTTATATAATTTTATAACAAAGTTTAAGACATTAATGAAATGACGTGAACTGTAGATACAGATCGATTAAAATTAAAAGCAACAGCTCGTAACCTATGGTTGCGTCCCAATACATATAAAAACATTGCCACTTGTTCATTCACGTCCACATTTTGAGAGGTATGAAGGCCTTTTCGCTTTAAAGTATCTACTAAATGAAAAAAAGCTCTTTGATTTAATCGTAGTTGACTATGGGTCTTTTCATTGCTCTCATATAATAACCTATGTAAGTACACTGTCCTTTCTTGATCTCTATTTTGCCGAGGTTGCCGTATGTGTTTTCGTGTAACAACTTTTATTGCCGTTAGAGTTACAACTACTATAGCAACTAGTGCAGCAACTTTTAACTTTTTCTTCCTTTTTAACTTCTCTTCAAATGATGGCATCTTCCTACAAGGAAAAAAAATGATAACAAGCATTACAATTAAAGATAGTAGTTAAATTTATGTTTTCACACTATCAAGATTATTAAATGCTTCACTCAAAAAATAAAAATAAAAATAGAATAAAAAATTATTGAATGAGCTTATTCAAATTAAGCCCATTGATATGAGTGTTAGCCAATGTAAGATTTTTGCCACCCTGCATCAGTGTGAGTGGAGGTAGCAGACTAAATCTGTTTGCTAATTTAATATCTCAATTTATCAAATAGTAGCATTTATTAATAAAAACAATGTAACCCAAGAGATCCCTTTTCAGTGTCCAAAGTAATCCCTCACGTTTGGTATCCAAGAGTCCAAGTTCTCCATATTAATTGTCATGCATTGATCTCACGGTAAGCCAATCTTTGGTTTGTTTTTACTTTCATCCCACCAAGGTATATCAAGATTATTGGATTTATCATGAAATAAAGAAAAATAATAATAAAAATCATTTATGAAGAACAAAAAAGAGAAAAAAAGTTATCTTCCAAACATACCAGAAATCTTATTGCCCTAATCCAAAAGATTGTTGAAGGTGTCTTCAATAGAAAGGATAGAAGCTTCGTACTTTGGAAAATTGTGGCTCCAATTGATGTAGTATATTTGGATGGAGAGAAACCCTAAAGAGATGGAGAAGATGAGGAGAAATCTTTGAGATATTAAGAAGAGAAAGTGCTTTGTGAAGAGGACATGAGTCTAGAGGAAGACTCTGCTTCAGAAGCTAGCTTTGGAGCTTTTGTATTATATATAACTAATCTCAAAAAAAGCGCGAGATTGCAAATCCCGAGCGTGAAATCTCAATTATGGAGAGTTTTGGAATTATAACTCTTATGTCTTGCTTGGGACTTTGAAAACCTACATTTGTTAAGAATTTAAAATTCATTGATATTTCAAGTCCCGCCCCAAAAAGTCAAAAGAACAGGTTCAAATTACTAAAATCCCGGGATTTATAAAATCCTCTTATCAATTCCAACCAAAAGAACACACACTTAGGGGCCTTGTAAATTGAAAGTGAGATTTGTGTGGGCTTTAGGTCCATGGTCTAAAGTAGGATCCTTAGGTCTACACCTTCGATGAATACTCTTAACCCATAAGGAAAGTGTCCAAAAGGTTGGGGTAGTTGCCAAAGGTATAGTCCTTATCCCTTCTTTGTTCCTGGGCCCGGACCCATTGTTGTGTTTTGCTACCGAGTTGATTGTGCCCGTTTGTGGGCCTTGTAGTTAGAGAGTGAGCTTTGTGCTGGCCTTAGGCCCATAGTCTCGAAAGTTTAATGGTCCTTGACCATTATTTATCTTTGTTTGGGGTACCCGTCAGAAGTATAGTCCCTATACCCTTCAGCTCTCCACTTACCCCGATGGTAGGGTTATGCTGCCGAATTTTCCTCAATTGCCCTTACATGTTTGAGCAAGATAAGTGTAGAACCCTTAGATTGTGGGGCAATTAGGACTATTCCTCTTTTGTTACCTTTAGGAAAGTCTCTTAGGAGATTAAGGTACCAATCTGGGGCTTGCCCCATCACTGTGGGCCTTGGCCCGTTGTAGCATTATGCTACCAAGTGTTCGCTGGATGCCTTTGGGCCTTAGAGATAAAAAGTGAGAATTGTGCGGACTTTAAGCCCATGTTTTATAGGTCTGTTCATTCTGAGTGTCTTTACTAGGGGCTTCTTTCCCTAAAATTCATTAGTCTACCTCATGTGTTTTTGGTGTGAACTTTCATCATTTTCAAAGGAATGTCCTAGAAAGTAGGGGCTTTGTGAGTTTTGTAAAATATCATTCTTTTTCAAAAAGCAATCATGGGGCTTTAAATTGATTTCAAAATTTTATTTTCTTTTAGAGCATTCTGGCTTGGATCGTTGACTCTAGTGGGCCTGGGTTAAGTGTTGATTCATCTGTTGATTCCAATATGGCTAACAACGACGAGGTTTCCCCTAATGCTGTTGCCATAATAATGTCCTCTAAGGGAAGAATGGAAGCCCTAGCTCAAATGGCCGACGATTTCCTAGCCCTAAAAGCAACTCAAGATCTATCTGAAAAAAAATGGATCATCCCATAAGCCTAAGCCCATCTTTGAATCAGTCAAGCCCATGGACCTGGATAAGAATCCTCAACCCAAAAATCCTTCATATCTCATTGAAGAGCCTATTCTCCTGAATAGTAGGATTAAAGCCCTGGAAAAAGCCCTTAAAGGATTCCGAAGGTCTGATGGCTTGATGGATATGACCTCGCTTTCCTTGTTCCCGAAAGCCCGCTTACCCAGCTACTTCAGGATGCCAGAATTGGAAAAGTTTGATGGGATGGGTTGTCCTAAGATCCATTTGAAGATGTATATGAGAGCTATGCATCCTCGTGGGGCCGATGATGAGCTACTAGCCCAAATGTTTCATGAGTCGCTTGTCGGATCTGCTTTGAAATGGTTCTTACATTTGGATGAGTCTAAGATAAAGACGTGGGAGGATGTTTGCATTGAGTTTATTAGCCACTACCAGTACAATACAGAAATTGATGTCACTCGTCGTGATTTGGAAACAACCAAGCAAAAACCCTATGAAACCTTCTCAGCTTTTATTATGAGGTGGAGGGCTAAGGTCTCTTAGATGATCAACCGACCAACAGATGAAGAACAAATCCAAATGGTACTCAAGAGTTTGTTACCCATCTATCGCAAGTATCTCTTTGCACAGTATTTTCCCAATTTCAAAGCTCTTGCCGGGGCTGGAATCCAAGTTGAAGACGCCCTTGCTAAAGGAGCAATCGAAGTCGAACCATCTCTCAAAAGACAACGAACCATTTTCGAAGAAGAGTCAAGTGATGAAGTCAATATCATTATCCCACCCACATTGCCTTCCAATGGAAAAAATCCACCCCGCCAATTTGCCGATTTCCACATGTCGTTGGATCAAATCCTCGAGATATTGAAAAATCAAAACCTTTTGCAACCCCTCGAGCCAAGGCCTCTCCTTAAGTCCATACCCAAGTCTTTCAATGGAGATGAGTACTGCAATTTTCATCAATACCCGGGCCATTTGACCAACCAGTGCTACCGCCTTCGCCATGAAATCCAAGATCTGATTGACCACAGAGTTGTCTCTTTGCCCAATTTCTACAATCATTAGCTTGAGCCCACCACCGCACTCCTTTCCAATGGATTTCTTGACGGAGAACCTTAGTGAGGGCCCATGAAAAATGAAGAGTTGTTTCTGCCGAGTAGTAGCTTATAAGATTTTGTTTGTGCTTTCTTTGAGTAGTGTAGGATTTCAGTTTTCATTTTCAATAATAAGTGTTTCCCTAGCCCGCTTGTGGGACTAAGGTGATCCGTTGTTTAGGATTTCTTTGTTTTGTCATTTCCCATCGAGTTCAAAAAAAATAATAATAAAAAAAAGAGATTCTCTTCTGCATCTTCTTTGCATTGTCTTCCTCTGTGGATGTTTATGGCATGGATATAAATCTTAAGAAAAATTTCTCTCTGGAGCTCGTTGAGCAAAGGAATATGGGACAATCAACCTACATGAATTAATTGGAATAAATTGATTTAAGGACAAATAACTTGTCTAAGATAATTAAGATTGGGCCAATAATTTTCTTACAAGAAAAAAGAAATCAAACGGGCATCATGTTTAAAGCAAACTTGAGAAACTTTTAAGTTTAAAGATAATATATTCTGCGATGGCCTCATTGTGGTGTGACTACCTTTCATTCATTCTGAAGATAGATCAAGAAAAAGTCAAGAAAGATGAAGCTGAAGAGATGATATAGGATAGATTAATAACTAGGGGCTGATTCTTCCCAAATTGAATCAACCTATAGTATACTCATACTCGGGAAAGATCACGAGGATTTGGAAGAGGTTTTAATAGAAAAGATTAGATCATGTGATGAAGATTCAATAGTGGGGCTCCTCCCAAAGAATGGGGCTTCCAAAAAAAAAATGAAATGATTGGCATTTGAAGTCATTCAAGAAAAAGAAAATATGGTTCACCGGGACTTAAAAAAAGAAGAGGAGTTAGTACCAAGAAGAGAATTCGAACCAAAATGTGAAGTCTGTACACCATTAATCGAGCGCTATCAAGCGGGGCTATTTGTCTTTAAATTTAAAAGAGGATTAAGTTTGGTCATCTCATCCATTTAAAAAAACAAATGAAAAAATAAAAAGCTCGCTAGGTAGAAAACCTGAAAGGGCTACCTAGGCAAAAGTAAGGGCATTAAAAAAAATCAAGCCCGCTAGGTAGAAAACCCGAAAGGGCTACCTAGGCAAAAGTCAGGGCAATCAAAAAAAAATCATGAAGCTCGCTAAGTAGAAAACCTGAAAGGACTGCTTAGGCAAAAGTTAGAGCAAATAGAAGAAGGAAAGTGTTATGAACAACGAGGACCTGATTCTCCACCAAACATCAAACAACTTGTCACAGTTTCTTCGAAATAGACATCAAAGTGGAGATACGTAGGTAGCACATAAAGATACATTGGGTGCGGTCCAATTCTTGTGAAAACATTAAGTGTTGGGTTCAAAATTAATTTATCATGGGCAATTAGTTTGAAACTAAATAAATTCAAGACATTTATTTCATAAAGGTAATTAATATCTTGAAATTTATGGACATGCCATTAACATACTGCTGCTTCTTTGTTTCTTGCCATTTTGGGAGGTTTGTCGCTTCCTAAAAAACTTCGTGTGTAGCTTTCTTTTAGGTATTACTTGTTTGAAAATTTTTACCTTCGTGAGGATTTTTATATCCCTAATGTTTTGTTCTTTCTTTAAATCCTGAAATCTAGTGATATTTGGTGGAATTAGTGAAATCATTTGACATGAGCCTAGCTAAGAATCTCCAACAAGGCCCATTGCCTGAGCCTTCCTTGAACCCTTTTCAAGCCTTCCAACCATATGGTTGAACCCTTTTGGAATCCCTGTTGTCCCTTTGTTGAATACTCATTCGTTTTGACAATCTCGTCCATTTGATCAAAGAAGAAGAAAAGATACATAAGTCGGTTTGCTTGACCATCCAGAATGAAACATATCAGAATTTGATGAACATTTGCAACTATTGAAGTGGCATGCAAGATGTATTTTGGGTTGACACCGAGGGAAGTGCGAGTATAATCCAATAAAGGGATGCACATCATTACGTTTGAAAAAGATACATGAGGTTATGAACCCCAAAGGATGTAGCCATCAGAATCGGAGTTGATCTTGACTTTACATCCCACTTTGAAATCAAAGGATTCAAGTCGAAATGCTTAAATACAATCTTCACACTTATGTTTTTCTAAAAAATGCTTTTGAAAGCCCTCTTGGTTGTTTATGATGTGAATGATATATGTGAGCTCTGTGTGTTAGTCCGCCTCTCTTCAAAGGTACTTTTACAGTATCTGCATTAGAAAGTTCTTAAGTTAGGCTTCCTTGCCATAGGTACCCTAGTGTCGAGGTTAGGCTTCCTTGTCATAAGTACCCTAGTGTTGAGGTTATGCTTCTTTGTCATAGGCATCCTTGTGTTGAAGTAAAGCTGAAATATGATTCTTGGTTGATGGTCGCGCCACGGCGAGGGAGGTTAATTCCTCGCCACGCGCCAAGATTTAAAAGTATTTATAAGACCACACTCAACGGAAATTTAACCTCAATTAGTAAAGTTAGAGTGAGTGCGGGTCGTCCACAAAGAATTTGGTTGAATCAAGTTAAGAGTTTATAAGAAGCTATACTAGTGATTTAGATTCAAAGGTTGATTGATTTGTTGTTGATTAAGTTCCTAATGAGAAATTAAGAACGAGCTAAATTAGGTTAAAATAAGATAAAGTGGAGAAAGGTAATGATGCTCGGTTCGGATTAGGGCAAGACAATAATCACCATTTGTAATATGAAATGCTATTTAATATGGGATAATGGTAACCCAAACTACAAGAATAGGTTATCCAAAAAGATATGAATGATTAAGTGTATAACGATTAATTATAAGCCATAGACTATCAAAACTTAACAATAATGCATAACCTATGCTAATAATCAAACCATCATTAACTCAATCATTCATCAAAGTAAGCATCATTTGTATTTGAATGTAAAAGTAATCACAGAAAACTAATACATTTAAAGATGAAATAAGTTTAAGTACAAAACTCTCAAATACAAATCTATCCCAAGATTAAATATCATTAATTACAAAATGGTGACTAGAAACCTCACCCAAAATCCTTGCCTAACCCCATCACCGGATGACCTAGCCGGCCATAATGTAGATCGGCAATCCGTAGATGCTCCTCCCCATCATAATCAAACTAGAGTCTATTTAGAGTGGAATGAATGGTGATTGGCTACCTAGAAAATGCCAAGAAAGGCACTAGAAAACAAACCCTAACTTTATGGACTAAAAAACAAAAAGGAAGCTTGTCTCTCTCACAATAAAGCTGGCATTTATACTCCCCTAAAAGTCAAGGAGTTAAATGACCAAATTGTCCTTCAAACCCACAATTATTACACAAAAACTAAGCATTAATTTCGGATCAGACAGCCTCCTATCGATAGCGTGCAAAGCACCTATCGATAGAGGCTGCGAAGATAGGCTGCGAAGAAACTCGAAATGAAGAATCTCTATCAATAGCGGTCGAACGCCTATCGATAGAGATCACGAATCTTTGAATCGCCATAGAGCTGGAAGGGCCATCTATCGATACATATCCCAAGCGCTATCGATAGATGGTGGAAAATAGGCCGGACTTGGGAGATCAGGGGCTGCCATGTATCGATATGCTCTCTCACCTATCGATAGGTCTCCAATTAATTTCCAAAATGATAAGATGCAGAAGCTGACATCTATCGATATGTAGCACCCCCTATCGATAGCTTAAAAATATGAATTTCCAAGTTGTGATACAGTGGTTGACGTCTATCGATAGGACAATTTGCCTATCGATAGGTCTTCCTCGAGATGATTTATTGGACATGTAGGGGCTGTCATCTATCGATACTTGCCTGCACCTATCAATAGATGACCAAAAAATCCTCAGAAAAGCCTTAGACTGATGCTCAATGCTCCCTCAACGCTGTCCCATCCTTCGACTGTGAGTCGCGCTTCATCGGAGAGCGAAATTGGGCTTTAATAGGCCAAAAACCTACAATGCACATGAAAACAACATAAATGACTAACTTAGCGAAACCTATTGAATTACGTCACTATTATCGTGCAATTAGGTATAACAAGAGTCAGTTTAGAGCATATGATTGCGAGCAATCAGTTGATTAGAAAAAGAATTGATATTGATAAGTTAGAATATCTTTTAACGATGGGATTGTTGACATGTGAAATTAATGCATAGAATGATGGGTTTGAAACTTACACTAAGTGTAACACTTGTGTTGAAAAATGAAAGTGTAACATAAAGTGATGCTAAAGACTATCATTGTATGTATTAATGATTTAATGCCTTGAAAGTTTATAATAACTTAACACTATTGATGATTTTGAATCCCTTTGTCATAAGGAATGTAATTGGAAAGAAAATCCTAAGGAAATGAGTTTTGAAAATTCTTTATCAAAAACCTTGAAGGTATACTTAGTTGAAATTGATTTTTGGAATAAAACTTTCTTAGTAGCATGTAAATGTCACTAAAAAGAATAAGTTTTTTTTTTGAAAAAAAAAATATTACATTTTTGAGATTTTTATCAAACATGTGATATGCACACATTTGAAATAAGTTTTGAAAACTTGTCGTGATATGATGAAATCATTTTAGAAAATTATCAAAGTCAATGGAATCATGACATGAAAATTTGCTTTTGAAAAGTGGAATTTTTCATTCCATAGAATTTGGTCGAATACTTGGTGTGCATACATTTGAGATGTGTTTTGAAAACTTGTCATGACATGTTGTGGACACCCCATTTTTACCATTTATTTCTACCATATATCCATGCA
>JAESVK010014302.1:0-16341 GCA_017140935.1 Hamamelis virginiana | reverse complement strand
TATTACATCACAAACATTATAATTCATGAATAAGAAAGTAACCATAAATTTGAGATGACTTGACAAATCATTTAAGCTAACCATAATTAAAGTAATTTAATGTTTGCTTTTTGAGACGAAAATCCGGCAGCATTTCGTTTGTTTTTGCAACATTTCCAAATTTTTACCTATAAAAAAAAGAGTTCATAACACTTCTATAATCACAATTATCTTAACACTACAATCAAATGACGTCTCCCGCGCCTCTCAATATTACATCACAAACATTATAATTCATGAATAAGAAAGAGAAGACATGACAAACTATATAAAAACATACTGCATATCACTACTTTACGTTAGAATGCTATTTTATATTGCCCAAAAAATGAATCACAAGTGTAAAATGGTACGAAATAGTACTTTAAATTTTAACCCTTTACCTCCTCTCCATGTCAACCATTAATCCGAATGCAATCCATTGGCCAGGCAACTGTAGTTCAATAAGCTTCATCAAGGGTTAAAAACTCTCGTGTTGGACGAGGCAGGGCCACATCTTTGACTAATATTTCATTCACCCAAACTCTATAGTAACCATAACCAAGTGGCACGCGGTGCACACTACTGGTAGGATCTGTAGATGAAATATGACCCCGTGCCACATCAATTTTGTCCCCAATCCAATTCATCAAAATGCATGGGGCATTCTCCAACGAACCACCACCGGGAATCTCTGTTCCTGCCTGTTGTGCCTAGCATTGGGAACATGAGAAGAAAAAGCGTTAGATGATATGTGAGTAAAGCATATATATAAACAAATTTGATTTATACAAATTTACCTGCCCACTAAAGTTTGGATTAGGCATTGTACTACTTTGTGTCTGGCCCTGCAAAAGTATGGATATTGCATTATAAACAATTATGTTATAAATCACATGTTTTAATCTCACATTTTATATCTAAGTTGTCCGCTTACCAATTGTATGCGAGCTGTAGCCAGAGCTGCCTCCATCAACCTTAACCTTTCAGCCAAATCACCCAACCCAGATACCTGTTGCTTCAGTTCCTGTATCTCATCTCTCATCACTTGATTGGTTCTGTTTGATTGGATTGTTGTGCGAAGCATAGATGGCGTAACCCCAAACCCCATCCGACGTACTCTTCCTGGGCGCTTACGTCCAAATACGTGAGTAAGGGCATCATTGTCAATGCTGGTGGGGTTTTGGCTTGCAGGAGATTGTGAATATTGGTCCATTTGTTCCTGCACGTACCATTGTTAATATTTATATGACAATATCTATTTACATCATATGTAAAAGAGAAAATCACTTACAATATATTGGGCAACTTGGTCACTAACTGGTTTGTCTTTTGGAGCATATCCTTTTTTCCACACTAAAACTCGATCCACTGGTGGATCTTCAGCTGTACAATTCTGTTTCTACAATTAATGTATGGGACATTCCATATTGATTAGTAATTCGGGAGTTAGACATTTAAAAAGTATTGTACATGTGCCAAGATTACAAAAAGAAATACTTATTACCAGTTCATGCTCCAAGCGAGCAAATCCTTTACGGGATGTGCGGTGTACTATTTTCTGATGCGACCGCACATCTTTTATTTTGTCACTTTTATCCTGTTCAAAAAGCAAAAATATGTTTACAAAAAAGAAATACAATCATAAAATTAAATTGCCCAAAAATTACATTTTTTTCTCTAAATACAAAAGTGACAAAAACCTTGAACAGTTTTGATTTTCGCTGCAGAACAAATTGCTTCCAGTGATCCAAGGAAACATAATTTGGCCTGATACTTTCTTCAGTCTGTCCTTTTTTGGGTTTTCTTAACGCACGAGTCAAATTGCATCTCTCGTCCCGCAAAGATTTACCCATTTTGGACATAGCATACTGGTACGCATCAACTTTCATTGTGTACCTTTGCTGCAATGTTCCATAAGCAAAACTTTTAGTTAGTTACATTTAAAACATAAATAAATACGTGTTAAGTTAAATTATATATCTATAAGATACCTTTACTATAACCCACAACCGTTGCTTGATATCATCGTCAACATTCCCCCAATCATCATAAATGATTGGTACTCGCTCTCTTGCCAACCGTCCTAAGAAAGTAGAGAAAGGTTGTGAATTTTTTTCAATTGGTTGACACCGTTCATTGAAATATACATCTGTTTGATCTTCATCAATTTTTAATTTTGCCCGTCCTCTCCCTTTTTTTCCTTTAATTCCTTTTCCTTTAGGGTCATGATCGACCCCTAAATCTTCACGTTCTCCTTCTTCAGAAGAATCTGAAGAATCTCGTCTCGGGCCCAACTCTTCAGGATCTATATCTCCACCCTCTCGTAACACGGCCGCTATGACTGCTTCTCTTTTTTTTTTAGCCTTATTTTCCCCTTTCTTAGAACTCTGTAAACAAAATGAGAAAATATTATTTAAATGGTTAGAGTAAATAACTTTGGGATGTCGGCAATATAGTAATCATAATTATAAAACAATAAGCTATAGTAATAGTTACCTCCCCTTTTTGGTTGTTCTTCATCGTTCGTTATGAGAACTCAAAAATCTGATTTGAGGCAAACAAAATGGAGAAATATATAACGATTATAATGTCACACAATTATAAAACAATAAAAGGGCACAAACATGCTACAAAGCAAAAATGTGAATAATAAATGTAATGCAACCATAAAAGATACACATTTTAGTATCTCACACACACAAAGAGGTAAATAATTGGAATAAGCTTTAACAAAAGGTTATATAATTTAGTCTAATCAAGAAAATCTACATTAATGTCCATCAAATTCAATACAATGCCCATAAGGACCAAAACCAGATAATTGCATAGTGTGGCTTCACAAATTGACCTTAAACAATATTCATTCATCTTCCACTTCAATGGCCTCACAATTAGGCCTTACATAATGTTCATCTTCTTCAATGGGGTTCAAATCAAGTCTTACTACATCAATTGGATTATGTGGCATGTAAGCATCCTCATCAAACATCTCCAATTCGTGAAAGCCCCTAGGTGGTGCTTTTAGCACAACATACCAAGCTAAACCTTCTATATCCTTAGAATAAAATACTTGTTTTGCCTGTGAAGCTAGAATGAATGGATCTTTCTCAAATTGACCAAGTCCGTATTCAAGGTTAACCAACGTAAAGCCATCGTCAACTTTAATACCATTCACAATGTTTGCCCATGCACACTTGAATATTGGGATTTGGAATCTGTAGTAGTCCAATAGAATTATGTCTTCAATAACCCCGTAATAAGAGATCTTTCCAACCACTTGAGCATTGTCCTTTGCACTTGATCGACACACCGTTTCTGCATCAATGGAAACTCCACTATTTTGTGTCTCCCTAATGGCGTGCCTTGTGTGAAATCGTTGTCCATTGATTACGTAGGCCGGATATGACTTTATATGCTTCCTATGACCAAGAGATAGCCAGCGCAATGTATCCGACACGCTACTATCACTCGAACGAACCTTCTCCTTTAACCAATCGCAGAAGGTATCATGCATTGTGTAAATTCTGTAGCAAAGTTTCATTCCTTGATAAACGCCTCTCCGAACGCTTAAGCTCCTCCACATGCATGCTAATAAGAAGTGAGAATATAAGACAATTGTATAAGGTGTCGGGCATATACAAATACAAATATAAATGGTGGAAATAATTATGATACTAACTCTAAGTATGGTTCCACTTCTGCAGTATTTCTCAATACATAAAGGTGGGCAATCTGTAACATATCATCAGGCATTATTGATTCCACACCCTTCGATAGTGGACGTCCTTCTAATATTCTTTCATGTTCCACTTCTTCGTTTCGAGCATGTTTGTGACCTATTTTAGCTGCCTGTTTAATGTACCCACTGCAGAAATCCATGCACTCTTTTGCTGCATAACATTCAGCTATGCATCCTTCAGGTCGCGCACGATTCCTAACATATCCCTTAAGTATCTTTATGTATCTAAAAACGCAAAATAAAAGCAGTTGTTAACTTGCGATACTATAAACACTATGAAGTGCAAAGATATACAAATAAAATGATAGTAGACCACCTCTCGAATGGATACATCCAGCGATATTGGACTGGCCCGCAAAGACGTTCTTCCCGTCCCACATGGATTGACAGGTGAAGCATAATATCGAAGAATGATGGAGGGAAGTATCTCTCAAACATGCATAGAGTCTCTCCAATATTGTCTTCAAGTACCTCGATTCTATTTCTATCTAACACCCGCTGGCATAGTTCATTGAAGAAAGCACACAGTCGAAATATTGCATTTCTTGTGCCCTTTGGTAAAGATCCCCTCAATGCTACAGGCAATAGCTGCTGCAACAATACATGACAGTCATGGGACTTGAGACCTACTATTTTGCACTCCTCTACTGAGACACAATTCCCAATATTTGAGGAGTAACCATCGGGTAGCTTTAAGTCTCGTAGCCTAGAACAAAAAAGCTTTTTCTCTGCCTTCGATAAGGTGTGAGGCGCTGGAGGCAAGGACCTTGCACCCTCATCCACATGCAAAGCGTGCCTAATATTTAACTTCTTTAAGTCTGCACGAGACTTAGCATTGTCCTTCGACTTTCCCGTCACATTCAACAATGTATTAACTAGACTCTCGCAAATATTCTTCTCTATGTGCATAACGTCTAAGTTGTGACGGCAAAGTAAATCCTACAACACCATTTTTAAAGATAAAAATGAGGGTTTAATAAAATGTAACGCCAACTATTAAATAAAAATTGACAGGAAGACGTTAAATAATTCGACTATTACTTACCTCCCAATATGGTAACTCAAAAAATAAAGACTTCCTTGTCCAAGGCGTGGGTGGCTTGATGGCATTTATCTTCCTCTTTTTTTTTTCCCTTTATCTTTCCTCCCCCAACACTACAAGAAAAAAGTTTATTGATGATGGTTCTGAACTGTCATCATTTTATTTTAATGACGGTTTTGAAAAGTGTCATTGGGGGCGGTGTCATCTTTGAGACGGAAGATAAATGATAATTTTGAACCGTCATTAATATGTTAAAATGATGACGGTTCAAAAGCGTCATCTTTTTTCGATTTACAATGACAGTTCAAAAACATCATCTTTTTTCGATTAACAATGACGGTTTAGAATCGTCATCTTTATTTGATTTATGATGATAGATTTAAACCGTCATCTTTCTTTAAAAAAACATGACATCTCAAAACACAACCATGATAGTTCAAAATGCAATTTGTGACAGTTTGTAATCGTCATTAATAATGCCATGAATGATTTTTTTTTTTTCAATTATAACCAAATTTTTATACCCCTAAACCTTTTAAATGTAACATGTTGATACATGAAAATTAAGATCTACAATTAAAGACCAAATAACTTAAACAAAAGTATAATTATTATAACTTTAATTTTCATTTAACACGAGTGTCTAGAACAATAATAAGTTAAAGAGAAAAAAAAGAAAAAAAAAATGAAACTAAAACAAAAGGCTCCACTGTTGTTTGTTTACAACATCACTAGCAAAAGAAAAGCCAAAAGAAGACGTGGGAGCACTGCCTACATGAAACATGGAAGGTAATGAATTGTTCATAGTAGCAGGTAGAGTTCCCAAGGGCATTCACGGGAGCCCCTGCCTTTTCTTTGCATCAACAAGCAAAGACTCCACCTGCATCCAAAATGAAACCAAAGCCAAGCTTAAGTAAGGAACGAGTCCAAATATTGGCTAAAAAAAAAAAAAAAACAATCTTCTTAAAAAGTAAAATAATAGTAACCTAAGGAGAAAGTTTGGAAAAATGGGAGGAATCATAAAAGACAATCTATGCTCATTAACGTAACATTTGAATTTATGAGCTAAAGAATTTAGTAATCTCCATCATACAAAGAGAAAGTAGGTTTACCCAACTCAACAAAAGCCATATCCCACATATTAGGGGAGTAATATGTTTATTATAATAAGTATATACTAAAACTTGTTCCATAAGCCATCCACAAGTTCTCTATAAGCTAGCTTAGACCGTCAATCCTAGTTATATATGTATGTGATATATATATATATATATATATATATATATATATATATATATATATAGCACAAATCTCTAGAGACCAAAATGCCACAAATCCCAACATTTATTGCTGAATTTGCTTTTCCCTTAGTAGATTAACAAACAAATCTTACTCTGGAGGCATTTATCTAAATGTACCAACAAAATGCGAGGGCAGCAATGTGTTTCCAACTTCAACCTGTTTTGTTAAACCAAAATCTGCAACTTGCAATAAAAACATTTCAGTAAAATATTGTGGTTAAGCTTTCGCATTGTTCGATATGAGAATAAAGGTATAGAGACAATCTTTCCATGGAAGTTATTGTCAATCAATATATTTGCATGTTTAATATCACGATGGATGTACACAAAAACAATGTGCTTGTGGATATATTCAAGACCTCTTGGTTAATCAAGGGCAATCTGCACCCTAGTAGACCATGGTAGTGGGTCCCTCCCTGCGAGGTAATAATAATCATTACCATTGTGTTGAATGCACTTCCACTAAGAAAGAGCATCACCATGAATATATGTATAATCACTCGAGCCGTGCTAATGTTCACTTAAGTTTCCATTCTCAATGTATTCATAGACTATAAAACAGAACCCTCAAAGCAATATCCAATCAAGCATGCCTGCATTAAATGTTAATTTTGAATACATGGTGCCTAAGAGATCAACAAAAATGGAACCTCTGAAAGATTGTTCAGTAAAAGAAAATACATATTTAGTGCATAACCTCACGACTATAGATACATATATAGCTGACACATCAACATGCACTCCTCCGCAATAAATTCTAAATAGTCATCCCAATTATTGTACAAACTCATAAATAAAATTACCTAGATGGTTAATCAATCAAAACGCCTTCTAAGAAACAGCTCATATAACACTGATACAAAAGAATTAGTTAGCATAGTATTTAATATACGCTTATTAACATACACTTCGGGTTTTAGCCAAAGAGCAATAATGCCTAACTCAGAAACCAAGTTAAATATATGATTGCAATTACATGGATCAAATGACTAAGGACAGAATGATAAGAGAGAATTTAGAAGGAAGTTTTCTGACATGAAAATGCACAAAAAAGAGTGCATACTCTATGGTAGGTTGTATCTAAGATGCTGCTGAAATAAAGAAATAAATTTAGGAGTTTTGTATTAGAACCTGTGGAGTGTTGGAGTCTGACACTTGCCCCATATATGGATGGTCAACACAGGCAGCTCATGTTTTTAGAAGCATCCACGTTATTTATTCAAGCTTTAAATAACAAGGCCTTGACATAACAATGGGAAATCTCCCCTTTAATACATGATTACAAAAGACTTTAACTCAACCAATATTGCTAAACCTTTTGTTCTTAGCATGTTTTATCAGCAACGTGTTTATATTATCATAAAAATTTAAGAACTATACATTGCATATATTAAATTATAAGGCGTTTTCCTTCCAAATGCAACTAACTATAGCCTACAATGAAAACCATCTGGAATGCTTATACAATTCTAATAATGAAAATCAAAGATGAGAACCACAAAAGGAAGTTGAAGCAAAGCAATCTATTAAGTTCCATCACACTAAGATTTTAGACCAGAAGCAATAAGGAGGCTTGACATTTTTTATTATGCATTCAGGAAGTGAGTAGCTACCAGCCTTTCAAATGGATTTTAACCCAAGCTCTGTTTCACCATCTCCTCTGCATCATTCTTCCTTGCTGATGAATTCCTCCTATTAATTTTCATAGTTAGTTCAAATTCAATATGGGATCAACACTAGCAAGGAATTTTAATCTCTACTATCAGTCTAACACATGCAAATCTTCCTTGCTGATCAATTATGAGTGAAAATCTACCAAATCCTATAACATTTTCCAAACCCACTATCATCATTAGACATCTATATACATACATGCATACATATTTAACACAAAAACAACTACTACAATAGCTACTTAAATTAGTTCAAAAATCAAATGTTCTAAAAATCGAAACCCACTAAATTCCTATCATTAATTTTCATAGTTGGGATATTTACACAGCTGAGAATTTTACTCAATGCCTCAATTTACTAATAAAAATCATATATAATCTCTGAAAAAGTGTACAGAACTTCCAATTTATAGAAACCCCAGTAAGTCATTAAGCTTCCTTTGTGCCTACAACACCTCACTAAAATGCCCACTAAACGCCAAATCAAAACCCCTATAAAACCAGCAAATAATGCGTGTCAGCCCTCCGCACCAGCGGCGGCGAATCCACCAATTCAACCCCAGTAAAGTCCTTGAAGCCTATTTCCAATATCGCCGTAACTTCATGTCCGGCATCGACATAGACGCGAGGATTTTGGTGGCATATTCCTAGCAGGGGTGATGAGCTCCCAGTAATTACCCACAAAACCCCAATTACCCAACCCCCAATATCGTAGAAACGAAAAACCCTAACAAAAAAAAAATATAAAATACAAAACTTACCTGATCAATTCTCGTAGAGAGCTTCCAATAACGATTTTCAAAGACATAGATCTTTAGAGAGAGAGAGAGAGAGAGTGATGAGGGTGGCATTGGATGAGACATCGCGCCGTCAGAGCGGTGAGGGCTACAATGAAGACAGCGAGTGGTGCGATAGAGAACGATGAGGGCTACAATGGTTGAGGGAGGAAATCGAGATGACTGAGAAAGGAAACGAGGTCTGTGCGTGTATGTATGAGAGGAAGATCGTGTACAGAGACATATTGTGTGAGAAGAAGAGAGAGGGGGTGTTTGTGCGCCTAAAAGAAAAACAAAAAAAAAATTCAAAAATTGATTACAGTCCTCTTTAACCTGTCATCTTTGTGCTTATAAAGACGATGCTTTTTATAAACCATCATCCTTAACAGCACGTTGTAACCCGTCAAATGACAGTTTTGGTTCAATTGCCATTATTTATTTTTAGACATGACAGTTTTTAAAATCTGTCATTATTTTCAAAAATCAAGTGTCATTAATATCTATTTTTCTTATAGTGCAATCATTTTGAAAATTACTCACTGCATGCCAAGCATCACGACCAGTCACGGGTCTGGGATTCAGTTTGAGTTCTTTCTTTCCGTTAAACCAACTTTTCTTCTTCCTATATGGATGGTCGGGTGCAAGAAACCTCCTGTGGCCCATGTAAGCCCACTTGTGACTATAATGCAGCCATTTTGAACAAGTGCCAACACCACACACAGGACATGCCTTCTTCCCCTTTGTGCTATAACCAGACAGGTTTGCATAAGCTGGGAAATCATTGATTGTCCACATCAAAACTGCCTTCAGAGTGAATTTGGCCTTACTAAACGCATCATATACACCCACACCGTTATTCCACAACTCCTTCAAATCATCCAAAAGTGGCTCCAAGTACACATCAATGTTATTCCCTGGTTGCTTTGGCCCTGGGATAAGTAAAGACAACATCAATTGTTCCTTTTTCATGCATAGCCATGGAGGAAGGTTATATATAGTAAGAATCACTGGCCAGCAACTGTATGAAGTGCTAAGATTTACAAAAGGATTGAACCCATCAGCTGCAAGACCAAATCTAATATTCCGCGGCTCAGATGCGAAAGAGGGCCATAGTTGGTCGATGCGTTTCCAAGCCAAAGAATCAACCGGATGCCGCATCTTATTATCTGTACTTCTATGAGTGGAATGCCACGTTAGTTGTTCAGCCATTTCCGGTGACATAAAAAGCCTCCTAAGTCTTGGTATTATTGGGAAATAACGCAAGACTTTTGCTGGGACTCCTTTTTGAATCTTTTCAGACCGTCTGTTCACTTTCCACCTTGAAAAACCGCATTTTGGATATTCCTCCTTGTCCTTATTATCTTTCGTAAACAGACAACAATCATTCACACATGCATGTATCTTATCAAACCCTAAACCAAATGCACTAAGTAACTTCTTCGTCGAATACATAGAATTGGGAAGTGTGTTATTAGGAGGGAGCATGTCACAAAGGATCTCCAGGAGTTCACTAAAACTTTTGTCAGTTAGACTATTTGCCATTTTATGCTTGAATAATACCACAACTGTCGAAATCCGTGTGTATATCGTACAACCAGGATACAAAGGTGTCTCAGCTTCTGCTAATAGATGCATGAAATCCGGCTATTTTCTCTGATTTGTGTCTTCTAAAACATCACCTGTCTCATCCATAACTGCATCTCTATCACTTGTCTCATCTATATGTGCATCTCTATACATCCTATGTGTCCATGTCATATCAACACCTTTTTGTTCACAAGACGCACTTGGAGGTTCTTCCCCGTGAAGAACCCACGTGGTGTACGTAGGATCCATCCCTTTAATCACCAAGTGCTCAAACACTGTACTAAAATTTTGGTGATGTAAGTTCCGACACTTAGTGCAAGGGCATGAGATCATGTCAGCATTTTTTGAATTTGCTCTAGCTATTTCAATGAACCTACGTGCTCCAGATTCATATTCGGTCGAAAAACGGCTAAAATGCAACCAATCCTTATCCATAGTGAGATTCCAACCTCTTCACCCTAACTTGAATACTACAAACGATACAATATCTATTAGGTATGGGAGAAATCAATAATTACGAAAGAATCTACAATAAAATATGATATCTATCACCTTCAACTCCTTCCTAACAGCTAGAACACTATAATCACCCATCTAAAATATAAAATGAATCATCAAAATTTTAGTGAATCCAGCCAATAAGGTTAAACCAAAATGACATTAAAATATATCACTGACAAGCCACACACACACACACACACACACATATATATATATATATATATATATGTCTCATCTAAACCAAAATAACACTATAACCTGTATCATCTAAACCAAAATGACACAATAGCTAATAAAGATCTCAAGACCACCCCCTTACAAAATAGCTAATAAAGATGACAATTTTTTTTTTCCTATTGAGTAATTTAATGCTTTTACTCAATAGGAAAAAAAGCATTAAATTACTATTATAAACTTGACTTATAACTAGGGTGTTTAAGTACGTTATATATAGCACTATCATATCAAGTATATAACAACAAATAATTAAAATTTATAAAAGGGATAGAGAGATAAATAATACTATTATAAACTTGACTTATTAATGTTAGAGTAAAAACATTAGATTCTTATCAAGTCAAATACAGTAACTTAATTGTCATTAAAAACATAATAATGTACCTCTCCCTAATAGGGGCCGGGTGAGAGAGATATATATGACCCAAGTAGAAGTACAATGCTACTTGTAATAGTATGATTTATGCATGTTATGTTTCATAACATTATATAGAATTTTCTTACATTCATAAAATTTTAGAAATTAATTAATTCAAGTAGAATATCTAAGGATGACCAAAAAAATAAAATAAGTTGAGCATCACAATCATTTTTTCATCCATGAATATTATGCACGAATCCCCCAATAAAATAACTTTTTTTTTTCCTATTTAAAAGTTTGTGATTTTTCTACTGGTCTTAACAGCTTGGCCCCTATTATTGTCGAAAACATATTCATTAACTCAAACACTAATTATAGGTAGGAAAAATGCAAACATGAGAGTTGTCATCGATGAAGGCAAAAATGTACGTACAGAGAATAATCGTGTTGCATTGGATTCCATATATAAAGGTGATGGTGATGGCTGAAGTGCATGCCAAGTAGAAGGCTACTTGTAACCATATGAACTAAACATATGTACTTAATTGGATTCATAAAACTTTATAGAATAATTTTCTTACATTCATAAAATTTTAGAAAAGTAAACTAAATCAAGCATCACAATCATTTTTTCATTCATGAATTTAATAGAACAGTGGTGTTATTACATCATTCATAAACTTTCCTATTAACACTACAAACGATACAATATCTATTAGGCATGGGAGAAAACAATAATTACGAAAGAAATGTGCATACAATATGATATCTAACGTTGGTTTAAAGCATTTATTTGGAATATTTTGACAAGGTGTTTCCCTAACGTTGGTTTCACTGTGTGAATAGTGGATTATCTTTGGTCTTGAAAAAGTTTATCTTTGGTGTTTTTTGCTCTTCTTTTTATCATCTTTATAAGGTAGGATATCTTGTCCTCTTTTTCTTTTACTAGAGTTTCTTGTTGATTATAGTAAATAAATGAAACTTTACAGAGAAAATGCAAAACATTATATGTTTCTAAGATAAAAGAATAGTAAAAAATTAGAACCGCCTTTGACGTTTGTAATTAATTTATTGACATTCCCACAGGTTTCCAAAAAACATCGACATCCTCAAGGTTGTATGGACAACTTCTAAAGGCAACTAAACACAAGAAAAAGAAAGCACAGGAAACCAAAAGAGGAATATAAGTCCCACAAAAGACTCAAAAAGTCAGCCCCACTGTACCTAAGCATGTGATTAGTGCAACAATAAAGGTGACAGTTCCATATTTCATACACTTCGCCTCACCAGGACCCTGGCACTTGCATCAAAGCCTAAGCAATTCCCCAGATACACCAGCACCCATTCACTCAAGTAGACAACAAAGTATAGCTGAACATTAAGTCTAACAAAGCTGTATATCCAACTAATTGGGATCCACTTGACAAATAAATAAATATATTGTTAAATAAATAAATATATACATACATACATACATACATACATACATATATATATATATACTGTAGAATACAAAGAGGCCAAAACTATGGAGAAAGATGTAAAATGAAAAACTAATCATAGTACCTAAGTCGTCATGTCCAGATTGATATCTGTTTTCGACAATCAATTCATGCACCTGAGCACCTCAGCTTGTTATAACTTATAAGTTCTTAAGTCGCAAGCACTCTAGAGATGAAAGTAACTTTTTAGAATTTATAGCTCTTTTTGTAAGGGGCAAAATTGTTACTTGCAACTATTTCTGGAGTACTTAAACTAGATTGGGTCAATTCTTTTATCTTTTAGAATTTTGTGTCTAACTTATTAGAGTCAACAGGTCTCATTAAAATTTTGGCTGGATGACCTTGAACTAGACAGCATTTATGTTGGTACAAATTTATGGTCTTCAAAATGTGAGTGCTTTGAGAAAAAATGAAGTTGCAGTATTATGGTCTTCAAAATAGAACTGCAATAGAGGCACTAAGAAAATAAATGATCGCTAAGTGTTTAATGAAGGATATGGCTTTAAATAAAGCTAAGTGACGAAAAAGGATGTGTGTCAAACCCCAAGTAATTAAGATTAAGGCTTTGTTGAGACGAGTTGAAGTAAAAATAATTCATCAATATCAGTAATTTAAGGCTTTGTTGAGTTGAGTTGAATTGAAGATAATTCCACAATATTAGTGATATCTATCTCATACATTATTATTACTTGATCCTTTTATCTAATTTAAAATTAAAATATCAGTAATTTAAGGCTTTGTTGAGTTGAGTTGAGATGAAATGAAGATAATTCATCAATATCAGTGATATCTATCTCTGTACATTATTATTACTTGTTTCCTTTACCTAATTTAAAATGTTGGGTTTAATTTCCCACTGAACCACCTCATTCAAATTTCCTGTCTCAGTAAAGCATTTGGCCTATAGGGAAATTTATAATAAAAAGAAAAAAAAGGACAGCAATGCTATTGCAATATCTTGAACAATATTTTTACCTTTCCTATCCGAGGCCGCTCCTTCAACTTTTCTAAGCTATTCCGAATATGTGAAACAGCTCCCCAACATTTCAATGTATTTACCACATCATCAAGCCTCAAAAGATACTCTTCTTCGGTCAGCGGAAAGGATCTCTAAGACAAAAAGTTATCAGCACATGCTTTTTAAGTAGGAATTTGGAAGAGAGCTGTCAAGCATTTGAGCAATAATGCCGTAAGTATGTTTAGTAGCTTTAGATAACCAAGTATTCCAAACACCTAAACATGAAAATTTTGCATTGTTTTTTGAGACTGCATGCATAAGAAAGAAAAACTCCAGCAATAATTGAACAAATTTCAAATTAGGGACTCAGAATTTTGTGTGCATAAGAATACATTGTAAAGTGACAAAGAGAAGGGGCTAAGCTAAAAATTAACCTTGCTATTAAACTTTGTTCAACACCAAATACAAAAATAAAAAATAAATATTTGGGGGTGTAGAAGAATAGAATCCACTCTATCCCACATTGCCTAAATAAAAGGCTTGCTTAAGCTTGTAGGTGGAGGGCCCCAATACAAGTACATGAAGCTATAGCAAACCTTTTATTTAAGCGATCTTGGATAGAGTAGATTCTATTATTCTACGGGAGAAAATCATAACTACCTCATTTAAAGTAAATTTGTAAAGGCTACTCTAAAATTTAAGAATTACATCTAACTGCCTCATTTATAGCTATAGTTATAAAAAGACTAAACTGCCCCTAGCATCTTAGCGTCATTTTTCATATATACACCAGAAGCATGCATCTTCTCCATTCATCTTCCATCTTCCATGTGTCTATATGAGAGAGAAAATGAATAAGAGAGACAATACATGTGCTTCTATCCTCTTGATTTTACAAAGCTACACTAAAAATAAAGAAAATGCCTCAATACACAAAGTCCATTCCTCTAGTCAAAACATGACCAAAAAAACCAACACACTTTTAGAAACCAAAAATGAAAAAACAAGGAAATGCATTCTAAAAAAATGCTGGACCTGTTCATTCTGTACTCCAAAAACAATTTCTCTTCTCTGAGTCAAGAAAACTACGTTTTGAATACATTTTTAAGAATTCTTTTCCAAAAACTTTTCTATTCTCGATTACCGTTTTCTCTTTTGTTCAAGAAAAATGAAACCATTAAACTAATGTAAATGGCATGTTCCCAACAATCAAGTTGTTTTTTGCAATCGCATTTTCAAAAACTGTTTTTTGAGAATAAAACCAAACATGTCCAATATGCCAAACAGATATGTATAGCTTAGGACATTCAAAATTTGCAAACAATCAATCATAATCCTAAAGAAAAAGACAACTTCTCATAACATTAGAACTGTCAGAAGCCAAAATACACTCATGCATGTGTTAATATCCCCTTGATTATAAAAATTTACACCAAATACATTTTTTTCCCGTAAAAAAAACAAAAAATAATTATAAAAAAAAACAAAAAAAACAAAGATGCAAAGCTAGAAAAAAACCAATCAGGGTTAATATATTCTCCTTCCATTAAAAAAACCAAAATTTGCAGAGCTTATGGACAGAATTTCTTACCAGCTGAGCTGCCTGCTAGCCGTATCTTGATCGGTGGGAACTAGGTGCCGATCACGATCTGGATCCGGAGCATAAGGATCTGGAGCAAGCAGAGAGAGAGAGAGAAAGTGCAGTACACCGGTGAGAACAAGGGGTGAACGGCGGTAAGATCAGGGGGCCGACGGCGACAACGCTTCCATGGTGGTAAAATCAGGGGGTCAACGACTGAGGTTTTAGATTAACTCTGCTCAGCAAGGTTTTCGATCAAGACTGAGGTTTTCGATCAAGGCTTCCATGGTGGTAAGGTAAATGGATCAAGGCTTCAATGGTGGTAGGGTTTCCAGAAACGACTCTGGTTTTCGATCAGGGGCGCGGGGAATGAGAAGAAAAGAGAGAAAGAAGAGAAAAAGGAAATAAATTCGCGGGTTAAAAAAAAAAATACATTAAGTTTTTACGGCGTTTAGAAAACGCCGAGATTACCTATGCATTTTTACGGCGTTTAACAAACGCCGAGAATACTTATAACCTTTTACGGCGTTTAGAAAACGCCGAGAATACCTATGCCTTTTTACGGTGTTTAACAAACGCCGAGAATACCTCTGCCTATTTACGGCCTTTAACAAACGCCGAAAATACCTTTTGTTAAAAATACGGAATGGCTGAGTGGAGGAAACTTGGGTGCGGGAAAAAAAAAAAAGAGGGAAAGGCAATTTCGGGGAACACTTTTTACGGCGTTTAAAAAACGCCGTTAATACTTATACTTTATACGACGTTTTATAAACGCCGTCAATAAATAAATATTTTTACGGCGTTTAAAAACTGCCGTTAATACTATAACCTTTTACGGCGTTTAATAAACGCCGTAAATACTAATGCTTTTACGACTTACATTAAAAAACACGTGAGGCATGACTTTTTTTACCACTTTTTACGGCGTTACATATAAACGCCGTTAAAAAAACGCCGTAAATACCGATTTTTGTTGTAGTGTTTGATGGCCGAAGGCTCTAAAACTGAACAGAGAAAATAGAAGAATAATAATAATAATAATAATAATAAGAGGGGTTTGGGGG
>JAESVK010014299.1:0-17564 GCA_017140935.1 Hamamelis virginiana | reverse complement strand
TTCACCAGTGTCTCTAGATAATCGTGATATGGCAGCAACTTCTCATCCTTAGTCTTCCATTCCCCTCTAGTCTGGCATATGATAAGGGTTGAATCTCCATACACTTCAAGCTCTTCTACTCCCAAAGCCTATGCTGATTCTAAAGCTAGAATGCAAACTTCATATTCAGCTATGTTGTTGGTTGCCTTAAAGTTCAATTTCACTGCCACAGGTATCATCACATCTTCTGGCGTTTCCAGACAAACTCCTATACCACATCCTTTCCTATTCAATGCTCCATCAAAATGCGTTTTCCACACCTTCTTCTCTACCACAAGGATTTCTTCATCTGGAAACTGGTAATTGCCATTGTCTGCTTGTGAAGTAGCACATTCTGCCAAGTGTTCTGCTATAGCTCTTCCTTTTACTGATTTCTACAGTACATACTGAATGTCGAATTCTGACAATAACAATAACCACCGTGCTGTTTTATAGGACAAAGCAGGCTTCTCAAGTAGATACTTCAATGGGTCCATTTGACTGATCAAGAGTACTTGAAAAGACATCATGTAATGGAAAAGCTTTTGAGTTGTCCATACCAATGCCACGCATGTCTTTTCCAAAGCACTATAGTTCACTTCATAATCCGTCATCTTCTTGCTGAGGTAGTAGATGGCATTCTCTTTCAAGGATTCTTCAAGATATTGAGCTAATATAGCTCCCATCACGGTTTCGGTGACAGTTAAGTAGAGTAATTACGGTTCACCTTGTCGCGGGGGAACCAGTATTGGTGGGTTGCTCAAATACCTTCTGATGGTATCAAATGCCTCTTGACATTCCTCATTCCACTTAGTCGGTACATCCTTCTTTAGCAGCTTGAAAATCAGCTCGCAGATAGTCGTCAACTGAGCTATGAAACGGCTGATAAACTGAATTCTTCCCAAAAATCCCCGGATTTCCTTTTCTGTCTTTGGTGGTTGCATCTCCATGATGACTTTGATTTTCCCCGAATCTACTTCTATCCCTCTCTGTGTGATCATAAAACCAAGCAGCTTTCCAGCAGTCACTCCAAATGTACATTTCTGAGGGTTCAGACGCAGCTTGTACTTGATGATTTTTCAAAGAACTTCTTCAGAGCAACTAGATGTCCTTCCCTATCTACAGACTTCACAATCATGTCATCCACATATACTTCAACCTCTTTGTGGATCAAATCATGCAGCAGTGTGGTAGTCATCCTTTGGTATGTCGTGCCAGCATTCTTAAGGCCGAAGGGCATAACCCGATAACAAAATGTCCCTCATTGTGTGATGAAGGCAGTCTTTTCCATATCTTGAGAAGCCATTTTGATCTGGTTGTAACCCGAAAAACCATCCTTAAAAGATAAGAGTGCATGGCCAGCAGTGTTGTCAACCAATACATCTATATGAGGCAGAGGGAAATCATCCTTAGGACATGCCTTATTGAGATATCTGAAGTCAACACACATTCGTACTTTCCCATCCTTCTTAGGCACTGGAACGATGTTGGCTAACCATTCTCGGTACTCCACTACTTGCAAAAATCCGGCATTCATCTGCTTGATCACCTCATCCTCAATCTTTAAGGCCCATTCTGGCTTCATTCTCCCTAACTTCTGCTTGACCGGCTTCATGTTCGGATCAGTGGGGATGAAGTGCTGCACAATGTCGGGATCAATGCCTGGCATATCTTGGTACAACCATGCGAAAGCTTCAATGTTCTCTTTCAAAACCTCTACCAATGATTCTCTCTCTTGCGGCGACAGTGTTGATCCAATTTTAATTATTTTAGGTGATTCATCCGTCCCTAAATTGATTGAAATTAATTCATTCATGTTAGGTTGAGCGTGCCCCTTACCATATTGCTCATCGAGCTCAGGAGGAACATCCTCACGCGGGTCTATATTCATGCCATACAAATCCAGAGATGATAAAAAAGAGACACTGCAAGAGAGATAAGAAGAGAATGAATACTTCTTTTATTAATTGAAAGTTGAATAACATAACACAGAAGACAAAACAAACTGACATTCATACCTCCTTAAATAAGGTTGAGGTTTTTATTGGAAACAAGAAAATCCTGCATTACTACAAAGAAAGCAAGGAAATCCTATTCTACTGAAGACACCTACAAGTTATCATCAGATGGAAGTGACTCGATCTCCTCAAAATCATGGATGAAAGGACAATCTTCAAAGCCCCAGTTTGATAAGGGTGGAGTTGTAGGTTCAATTGGATAGATCGCCTTGACTTTATAAGTATGCAATTCGAGACATAAAACCGCCTGCTCGAACATATCTGTTATGACACCAACATCAAGGTCTTCAACCCAATCCTTTTCCTTCTTACGGGTCTCACTAGTAACAATATCATCATCCACTGAAGCAGAAAGAGAGCACCATTCATCATCGAAGAAAATCTCAAACCTAGGTACACTGATCTTCTGATCCTCAAGGTAGCACGGTTCAGGGAAACCACAATATGGAAAGTCATCACCCTCCTTGACGAAAGCTCCATTCAAAGTTGGTCTGTATGGCTCAAGGGTTGAATCAGGGGTTCGTCCTTTCATCCTCGCGGAGTCTTTCTCTTTCTTCTTTTGAGTCATTTTCTTCTTATCTTCCTTAGTGGGTTGATAGCCTAGCCCATAAGGATGGATAGCAGACGGGTACTTCAAAACTTCATCGATGCCTTGCAACCTCCGGCCCAATCCCATTCCAGGGAAGAATCCCATTCCTTTCATGATCTGTCCTACATGCAGATTCCCATGAGGATTATAATCAAGAGGTATCAACTCCTTCTGCTCGGGCTCTCCTTCGATAGCCTGTACATACTCGAACCCTAAATATAACACTTCTGACGACTCCTAGTTGATCTCACAGATTGGCACTCGACTATTTCTATTCATTTCCATATCTCCCTTCAAAGTGACCACTGATCCCTGGTGTGGAAACTTGATTTTCTGGTGAAGTGATGACGGTACAGCCCCGGTCAGATGAATCCACGGTCTTCCCAAAAGCAGATTAAAACTAGCTGGCACATCTAGGATCTGAAAATCAATTTTGAATTCAACTGGCCCACTAACAACTGGAAGAGTCACCATTCCCACAACTTCTCTGCGAGTGTTGTCATAAGCCCTGACAGTCTGTCCTGATGGCGAAAATTCAGATGGTTCAATCCCCAATGTAGTAGTAGTATTGAGCGGACATACATTCAATGCTGACCCGTTGTCAACTAAAACTGAGAGAACTCTCTTTCCCATGACATCTACTGTGATGTACAAAGCCTGCAGATGATTACTCCCACTCTCAGGTAAGTCAGATTCAGTAAATGAGATGGACGGTCCATGATGAACCGGATTTACTAAATCTACCAAACCCTCAGGGGACGTATCAATAGGAACTTGCACCTGATTCAACAAACGAAGCACTGTCTGCCTGTGTTTCTGTGAAGCCATAAGCAATCCCCAAATGGTAATGTTAGCCTGTGTTCTCTTCAACTGTTTCAGTATTTCCTCCTCTTCTTCTATGACATCTGATCGCTGACCCTTCTCTAATTCCCCCAACGGATTACTGGCTTCCAAATGAGCTGGCTTGAAATGGCGTCCGCCTCGAGTCAGATGGTCTACTTCCTCATCACTAGCCCACAGATTCTCTATGGTTTCAGGCATGTTAATGAGATCCTCCCATTCAATCATACCGATCAAATCACTACCTTCCCCGGTGATCTTCGCGACTGAAGAGGTTCTATTCTCAAACTGTTTTTGCATGATATCCTAACTCAACCCTTCGGGTAAAGAAGGAATAACTGGTTCAACTTCTGCAGGCAAATCATCCCACCCCGTTGGAATGATAGGTTCATCAGAAATCTTTCTCGATGAATAGAGCACATAATAATCAAACTTGCCACTCGACTCTCCTAACAATCCGACCTCCGGGTCTCCCGCTAGATATCTCTCCTTCAACTGACGTTGAGAATTCCCACTTCTAGGCACTTCCTCAGGAGTTTCAGGTTGTAAGGGTTCTTCAGGCTGTATAGGTTCTTCAGGCTGATACAACTCTCCATCATCAAGTAAATCTTGAACCAATTTCCCTAAAACTCTACAATTCTCCGTGTCATGCCCGAAGATGTTGTGGTACTAGCAAAAAGGCTTATGGAATCGGGGTATGAGTGGGGTAATGAGGCCTTGGGATCGGGCTTGGTAAAAGGCTTCAGTTAGGGTAGTTTTAAGTGGGACATATGGGCGGATTGGGTGACAAATTTTTGGGTCGTCGAGGCCCAGGGCATTGATTTGAGCTGGTAGCGGTACATCATGGGTTGGGAGAGGGTTACTGGTGACATTTGGTTGACTCGTTGGATTTGGTGGGGCAATGACTTTCTTGTCAATGAGGTCTTGGATTTCATGGCGAAGACGCATATACTGGTTGGTGTGATGGCCTTTGGATTGGTGGAACTGACAATACTCATTTTCTTTGAAATTTCTGGGCAAATGATCTGGAAGAGGCCGGGGTTCCAAAGGGGTAAGGAGACTACGTGCCTTCAATTTCTCAAGGACACGTTCTAGGGACATGTATAGATTGGTGAACTGGCGGGTCTGCTCTCTAGCTTGGAATGAGCGATTTGGTTGGGTAGCTTGAATAGGTTGGGCGATGGCATTGACTTCAGGGTTGGGTTTGCGGTTGAGAGGTGGTTGGTGGTTTTTGAAGGGTTCTTCGGCCTTGAGAGCCCCACTAGCCAGAGCATCTTCAACTTGAGTGCCAGCAATAACAAGGGCTTTGAAGTTAGGGAAATACTGCTAGAATAAGTACTTGTTGTAAATGGGCAAGAGACTCTTCAGCACCATCTGCACCTGTTCATCATTTGTAGGCCTGTGGGTCATCTGCGAAGCTTTCGCCCTCCATCTGGAAATGAAGGCAAAGAAACTCTCCCTCGGTTCCTGCTTAGTAGTCTCAAGATCCCTACGAGTCACATCAATCTTAGTATTGTACTTGTAGTGATTAGTGAACTCATTGCAAACATCCTCCCATGTCTTTAACTTAGTCTCATCTAAGGATAAAAACCACTTCGAGGCTGACCCTTTCAGTGATTCATGAAACATCTGAGCCAACAACTCATCATCGGCTCCTCAAGGTTGCATCGCCCTCACATACATCTTCAAATAGGTTTTAGGGCAACCCATCCTGTCAAACTTCTCTAATTTCGACATCTTAAAACTGAACGGCATACGGGCCTTGGGGAACAGTGAAAAAGATGTCACATCAACCATGTCATCAGACCGACGCATCCCCTTCAGGGCTTTCTCTAAGGCTTCAACCTTACTCGACAACAAGATCGGATCCCCAGAGAGGAATCTAGATCCACTGGGCTCGCCATCCAGATTGATGGGCTTAGATTTGGCTCCTGCCTGGGCCTTGGCACTGTCATTAACTTGGGCTAGGTAGGTGGATCAGAGGTACTCTTCGGGTTCTCTAAGTGGGCCTCCCTATCCTGATCTGTACTGGTCTGTTTATCTTGGGACATTTTCTTAATCTGTTCAGTCTCACGGGCCAAGGCATCAATTCGGTCCATAATAGTATTCAACACTGTAGCGGTGGTACTGGATTCTCCGTTAGTCATTGTAGGTGTGGTTGGGGGTTCGATACTGAAAAGACGCCCTCTAGAATCACGACGCCAGGCCAGAATTCTACACCATGAAATGGGTTTTTTTAGAAAAAATGAACGAGTCCATGATGCTCAAAACCTATTGATAGACTATCAAAGAGGTGCTATCCAAATACAAAGAAAGAGAAAGGAGAAAACCGTCCTATCATAATTCCAACTCACTTCCCTATATTTCACAAGGGCACTTCCTTAGAAATTAGGAAATAAATCGAAATCACCAATAGGGAAATAAAACATGACTGACCAAACAGGGCTCAAAGAGCAATTCCAATGACCAGTCCTTCATTCTTGGGACACTTCCCTTTGAATCGAAGGTCTTATTCAAAACAAGCCAAAACAACCTAATCACAGAAAAGGTTATGTACCTTTAGAATATTCTATTCCATCCTCAAAATAGTCATTTCGTTCTAAGGACCAAAATCCTTAAAATAAAAGGCCTATATTAAAAATATCAAAGTTTATCTAAGGGTGACATATCCCAAAGTTCTAGCATTCACAAACAAGGCTCACATCAAATTGGGACAATTTCGGCAGCATAACGACGCAATTATGTGCTAAAAGAAATTTGGCAGCATAATAGCGTAGGTATGTGTCAAGGAAAATTTTGACAGCATAACAGTACAGTTAAATACCAAAATGAATTTCGGCAGCATAACAGTACAATTGTGTGTCAAAATTTTGGCAGCATAACAGGTGTGTGCAAGCACTGTGGGGTAGAGTGTCTTACAGGCTGTCTACATGGACTAATGCAAAGGGTAGGTATAAAGGTTCCTATTGTAGACCAATCCATATACCTAACCACATGTGACACATGGCGTGCCGCGTGGATCAAACAGTACTGATTGGTCCTTGATATACCCCGAAGGGTACTTGACAATAGGTTGATGGTTTCGTCATGATTGCCCTAGTGTCGAGTGGAGACAGGGATCAGGACTAGACCATCGTTTGGCAAGGCGAACATCGTCCTATCACACAATGACATGCAGCTAATATAACTAATATGACATGCAGTCACACAAATGCAAGTGGTTGATTTTAATTAATTTAAGAAATTAAATAGCCCAATTAAATCAATGAAGTTTACCCCTCGAAATCCCCAGCGGAGTCGCCAGTTCTGTGGACCAGCCTCGTGGCGGGGCTTAGGTGTCCACATCATCACCGGGCGATGTGATTAGGGGGGTTTAGAAAACAAACAAAGGAGTCGCCACCTTATTTTTAAGGAATAAGGAAACCATAAAAAATATTTTATTTTCAATAAAACAAACTCCATTAATGGAAAAGCAGTCTACAAACCAGAGTTGGATCCGGGGGCTAGGTTACGACGTGGGAAGGTTCCAAGCTTTCGCTTGTAGGCACCCACCTTGCCCTAATTAAAAGACTTCTAATTTATTTTGGGCTATTTAAATCCTTAATGCAAACAATCCTAAATAATCTAATCAACCAAAAAATAGTGATATAAATGCATTATCTATATTAGTTATATTAATAATAATAAAAAATACAAACAAACCCTAAGAACCTAGAATACCCTACGGGCATCCTAGGGCGGACTTGAGCCCTATTAGCGCCTACGTAACTTACTAGTATCACCTAGCAAGTATCAAAGTCCACGTAGTTCGATTACCCTAGGACTCTCCTATTGTAATCGATCACATCATCAAAGGTATTTCAACCTAATTCAGGACTCTAACTTCGAGAGTTTTTATTTGTTTAAAATCATTTATTTGAAATCATTTCAAATTAAAAGACTTTCTTAAAATCCAAATATTCTAAACAATTCTTATCTTTAGAATTAAATTCCAATTGAAAATCTTTTTCAAAGATATTTCAAGAAAACAAATCATATTGAGAGGAATTTCATTCCAAAGTAAAAATCTTTAAAGTATTTCAAATCTTTTTGAAAATCATTTAATAATCAAATATCTCATAAAATCATGTTTATTTCATAAACATTATATCAAAATCTTTTTAGAAAATCTCTCAAAAATTGACTCTTAAATTGATTAAAATACTCAAATTTGAGTATGACTTTTACAACAAAGGAAATTCCTAGGGAAAATCAAGTGACCTTCCTAAGCCCAGGGTCCCTAGCTAGCCCTGAAGTTTACCTAGAATCCTAAAATCCTAATGCAATGCATGCTGTAATTTAAATAAATCCAAACAAATATACATGAAATTAGTCCTAACAATGCATGATAATGCTCCTAAATGCATGCTAATTTTACTATGTGATCCTAGGCATATTTCTAAGTTAGATTTGACCCTAAAATAATTTTTAGAAGTGATTTAAGGGCATAAACAAACCCGGACAGATTTGAATATTAACCTTAAATCACCCTAAAAACCATGAAAATAAGAACACAAAAAATGTGAAGATGACCTATCATGCTTTCTACATGAATATACAAGATAAACTACAAAAATCATGCAAAATATGGCTTAAAAATGATAATTAAACCATTTTAAAGTATATATTCAAATCTGGACAGATTTGAATATACACTTTTAATGGCCTAAAAATCATTCTTAATCCATGGTTAATAATGAATAAACACCCTAGCATGCAATCTATCATGCTTGATTAAATTACCATGCAAAACATATCAAAAACTACACAAAAATATGCTTACACAATTAATTTAAACACAAGGGAAGGGTCTTACCTTCGCACGCTCCCTCGTACACAATTTATATATTCAAACAATCAAATTCATGCCAAGTGCTTAAATAATCCTGAAAAGCATAAAAAGACTCAAGACTCATCACATGTCAAAATAACATCCTAACACATTCATATCATCATCAATACCATCAATCAAATATTTAGAGACTCAAATAACAATATGAACATATCAATATCTATTTTAAACATGCTTACACATAAATAATGAAAAAAAAACTCATCCTAAACATGATAACTAACATAAAATAACAACAAAGCTAATCCTAAACATGTTAACTAGCACAAAATGATAACAAGACTAATCCTAAACACTTCTAATCACATAAAATCATAATAAAACTAACCCTAATCATGCATACTCACATAAAATCACAATAAAGCTAACCCTAATCATGCATACTTACATAAAATCATAATAGAACTAACTCTAATTATGTATATATATATAAAGTCATAACAAAGCTAACCCTAACATGCTTACCCACATAAAATCACAATAAAACTACATTAACCCTAAACATGCATTCTAACATAAAATCTCGATAAAATTAACTAACCCTAAACATACATGCTAACATAAAATCATAACAAAAATTAAACCTAATCATGCATGCTCACATAAAATAACAAAAAAAGACAACCCTAATCATGCTTGCTAATATATAATCATAATAAAGCTAACCCTAGACATGCAAACTACATTAAATAAGCCACATACATCAACTAACATCATTCTAACATATGCAAGCAACTAAAAAATTATTCATATTATACATCTTGAATGCATGAGAATGGAGAAAAAAGAAGGATTTACATAAAAAATCAAAGAACCAGACCATGGTTAAGCATTTACCCTTCGATCTCCTTCTTGGCTACCTTTCTCAAAGCTCCTAGCCTTGAGTTCTTGCCCCTGCAATGGTGTAACAATGGAGGACCAGATCTGTAGCCTCCGTCTCAAAACCCTAGAATTCTCCCCCTTTTTTCCTCTTCCCTCTAACTCTATAATGAAGCATATATAGAGCTAGGGTTTAAAACCTTGAATGGTTAGGATTAATCCATCTAAAAATGATCCTAAGGCTTAGAATTAGTCATCCTAGGGTTTGCCAGATGAAAACCCTTCGAATTATATTCAAAAAATCGAACCAAATCGGCCAAAATGGGTGGGGGAGCCTCAAACCTTCCAAAATTACAAAAGTTGCACGAGCATCCTGGTGACCATCCAAGGCTGGACGGTTGGCCGTCCAGGGCTGGACAGTTGGCCGTCCTAGCTAGGACGGTCACCTTGTGAATCTTTCTCCAATTTCTCCCATTTTCAATGGGATTTCATATTTTGGCCATATTTTGGTCAAATCTGATCCAAATTCGATGGTTTAGGGCTCAAAACGACCGTGTTTCTATCCTCCACATTTTTAGAATGTTTTTGGGTTAAAAATACTTGACTATGGTCAAGGGTTTTAGCAAAAAGCTAGCCAATTGATCCGGTTGTGCCAAAATTGGTCATATGACCATTCTTTGTTTTGTAAAATTGATCAATTAGGCTTGCACCACTTCTAAAAACATGGTTTTAATATGAAATTGGTACTAGAAAACATGTTTTGAAAGTCTTTCATTTTGGTGAAAATGACCAATTCACGGTCGATTTGAACAAAACCCTAATTCAGCTCATTCTTACCCGTGGGATCGATTTTGGGCGAATCTATCCCAACCATTCAAAGGTTCAATTGGCACTCCAAATACACTCCCCACATCCATATAAACCTCATGAAACAATCCGTTCCGAATTCGGAGCTCATTCGGAAATTATACGAGAAAAATGACTAAAATGCCCATCAAGTCGCAAAAACCCTAATTACCTATCGAGCTCTCATCAGAATGCTATGAAAATTTACAGGGATGTTTTAAAACACCTAAAAATTCAAATGCAATACAAATGGGTTGATTCCAATCCAAATGTACACATGAAATAATGAATTGTCATTTTCCTCAGAAAAGAGCAATTTAGGCAATTTGGTCTTTACAAGGCCAATTCCTCACCAAATGATCAGCTATTCTAGTTAATCATTTGCATGAACATATGGTAGAAATAATTGGTAAAAATGGGGTGTCCACAGTACTTTATAACCATTATTGTATGATGTTGTTACGAAAAAAACCTATATTTCAATCGGAAAAGTGAAAAAAAAAAATTATGTTCGAGTTCGCATTCGGCCTGGTATTGCCGAATATATAGACTTATTATTCGGTCATGTATTACCGAATAGTATGATGTATATTCGATAATAGGATACCGAATTATTCTGCTATAAATTTTTTCAAGCAACCAAATATAGTATGCTATATTCGTCAGTAGACAACCGAATATAAACTATAATATCCGGCCATGTTGTACCGAATGTTATATTTCTTAAAAAAATTTCATGTGTTAGGTCCTATTACTAATTTGACTAACTTAACTCCAAATCATACAGTCACAGTTACAGATAGTCCCCTACGAAGAGCCAACTATTGTTGATCTTGCCGAGTTTTTTGTTACAAAACGGGTAAATCGGGACACCTAATTTGAAATTTATATATTAAATTGTGCTATAAACCAAATTTATTAGATACTGAATCATGTCGAATACAATTTATTGTAGGTATTTGCTACTCGTGAAGAGCTTGATATATATGTAAGAAGCATCGGTAAAGAACATCATATGATAGTCATTACTTTAAAGTCAGAGGTGAAGACAAATAATAGAACACCGGTTGTGTTTTACGGGTGTGAGCAGAGCAGCAAGTTTCGATCGCACTTACCGGATTTGAAAAATGATGTTGTAAAGAATAAAAAGAAAGATGTGCGTGAAGCGACAACAAAAAAGTGTAATTGTCCTTTCAAGTTAAAGGGCGTCATGTTAAGCACAGATGCTTGCGGTCTGATCGTTTTAGAAGGCAAACACAATCATTTGTTGGGAGAAAATTTTGAAGGCCACTCATTTGTTGGAAGATTAACCCCGTCTGAGTGGGATTATGTTCATGAATTGATGTCCGGAGGGGTGAAGGCGGTTGAAATTCTAAGGTTGTTAAAGATAAAAGATCTCAATAATGCATCCACACAGAAGACCATTTACAATGCATTGTCAAAGATGAAGAGAATGGATAGGGGGGAAGAACGGTAATGCAATAGCTCTTTAAAGAGGTTACCGAGAATGGATATTTCGAGAGGCATAAATCTTCGGAGGACGGAAGTGAAGTGTCGTGTATATTTTGGGCACATCCCGAATCCATCAAACTTGTTAAGTGTTTTCCTCATGCTCTTTTGATAGATTGCACCTACAAGACCAACAAGTACAAAATGCCGCCACTACAGATTGTTGGATTAACCTCAACAGATATCACTTTCTCTTTGGCATTTGCATTGATGGAATCTGAGCGAGAGGACTATTATTGTTGGGCTTTGGAGCAACTATCATCCGCAATTGGTGAAGGTTATACTCCTGTTGTTGTTGTTACAGATCATGAGCTTGCCTTGATTAATGCCGTCAAAAAAATATTCCCAACTACAAAGAATTTCATATGTAGGTGGCATATTTCAAGAAACAGAACATTACACTGTAAGAAGTTATTTGAAAGGGGGGAGGATTGGTCATCCATTATATGTTCATGGTGGGATGTAGTTAATGCAGATCATGAAGAGATGTATGTTATTCAGTTGAACAGAATGGAAGAGACATTCTCTGAATTTCCAAAGGCGTTGGAGTACTTGAAGTCTTCTTGGTTGAACGACTTCAAAGAGTCTTTTGTGGCAGCGTGGACCGATCACTATATGCACTTTGGTTGTACGACAACCAATAGAGTGGAGAGCGCCCATGCGGCATTGAAGAGGCGCTTAGGGACATCAATGAATAATATCCTGGAAGTTTTTAAACTTATACATGGCAAGATGCTTATACAACATAATCAAATAAAGACATCTTTTGAAGTTAGCATGTTTAAGGTTAATCATAAGGTACAAGGGATTCCACAGTGCAAATTGTTTGTTGGCATTGTATCTCATAGGGCGTTAGAATTGATTGTCGATGAATTGGGGCGTCTGATATTGTGGGAGTGGATGAAAAAGTTTGCCGTTGTGTACTGACTCGCACACACGGTCTTCCTTGTGCCCACCAATTGGCATTGTGGAAGATTCAGGGAAAGCTCATTCCCATTGATTCGGTACATATATATTGGAGGACTCTTTCCTATACTCCAGTGGTTGAGAATATCACAAATGTCATGTTCGATTATCGACCACTAATTGATCTTTACATACAGAAGTTTAATGATTCGACTCCCCAAGGCCAACAAGATTTGTACCTACAGCTGAAGGAAATTGTGAAGTCGTCCGCTACTATACTAAGAGAGCCAAAAGTGAAGAAATCCAGTAGAGGCAGACTGAAGGGTAGTAGTCAGAAGAGGGTCCGTGAAGGCGTAACAACCAAACGGGATCCATCTGGGTTTGAGTATGAATCGATTGAAGCTAAAGAAAAGCTTATGGAAGCCGCATTCTCCAACAAGATGAATAAACTACCAATTGTGAGGAAGCCAATGTCCATTATTTGTCGAGAGAGTGATGATACTAAGAGATATGGTAAACTTATTCCTAAAGCAATTTTTGCTCACGTTGCTTTCATAGTAGGGGTCAAAGCCGATGGAAACTGTGGATTTCGAGCCGTTGCGGGACAAATGGGTATGTTTGAAGACGATTGGGCCATTGTACGGAAAGATTTGCAACTCGAGCTAGAAAGTAATCGGACTCTTTACGAGGAGATATATTCTAGAAGTGTAGAAGAATTTGATTCTGTGAGAAATCGTTTGCTATGGGACAGTATAGGCTAGGCTCCGAGAGATAAATGGATGAGCTTTCCTGACATGGGACACCTCATAGCTTCTAGATACAATGTGGTCTGTATCCTTATTTTGAACGAACAGTGTTTGACTTTTTTGCCTTTGAGATCGGACCCGATACCGGTTGCAAATAGAAAATATGTCGCATTGGCTTTCATTAACGGAAACCACTTTGTACAGGTAGTATTGAACCCAAATGCTCCACTTCCCCCAATTTCAATAGCTTGGAAGAGATGTGCGCTCGACAATGCAAAAGGATGGGCCGATAGTCATTCATCACATATTGCGTGGTTTCTTGAGCTTGACTTACCGCAAAACTTGGCCGTTAGAGATGAGTTTATTGCTTTAGGTGATGATTAGACATACAATGTAACTCCATACTTATTGTCCTTTGGAAATATGTAATTGGGCCATTTTTTGTTGTCAAATGGATATATATAAAGTGGAAAACTTGATGCATTATTGAATCATTTTATAATTATGTGTATACATATAAAGTGGAAAACTTGATGCCATTTTTCTTTAGTGTTAAATACGTTGGTTTATATAGTAATTAAAACTTAAAATAATGTTGTAATTCAATATTCGGCCATCGAATACCGAATAAAATGTTCTATATTCGGCAAACCATGACCGAATACATAATGCTATATTCGGATTTTATGTACCGAATATGGAGTTTTAAAAATGTGGCCCAGGCCATACATTCAACACCTGCAGACTGAATGTTATAGTTTATATTCGGTAACCTATAAACGAATGTGTATAACAATATTCGATATCTAAATACCGAATATAAACTTCATTAAATGTGTTCTCGGCCATACATTCGACACCTTCAGACCGAATGTTGTTGAGATATATTCGGTCGAAAGTAACCGAATGTAAACTTATTTCTGCTCTCTGTCTAATATTCGACACCTGCAGACCGAATATTATAACTCATGTTCGGTACCACATGGCCGAATGTTTAACTGTGTATTCGGTAGTAAGTCACCGAATATAGTATTCAATTCTAATTTTTCTCCTCTTGATTTTAAGCCTCATTCCTTAATATACAATAGAAGAGGTGACATTCCCAAATTCAATGAATTCGCTATTCATACCAAAGTATATCATTCATACCAAATTTCAAAAAGTCAATCAATGAACAAACATACTTAGCTTTTACAAATTCCAAACATCCATATTGTCAATTAAACAAAAAAATAAGTCAAGAACAAAAAACTTCCATCTTGTAAATGCTCCATAATGTCACAAATTTCCTCGACCAGCACGTTGCTTTCTTGATCGTCCTCACCCCTAAGTAGCACTTGATGCTCATCCTCGCCCCTGAGTAGCTATCGATGCTCGTCCTCGCCCTCTAATGTCTCTCACCCTCGTACTCGTCCCTCAGCTTAGCATACCTGTATCTGTTTCCTCATCTTGGAGTTCTGTTGTAGATGTATGTGATGTGTCCGCGATCGTTTCATTACTGAGTATGGATGCGATAAGCCTCTCTCGCTTAAGAATATCATGCAATGTCTGTATTTCGCCCAGTTTCAAGGACTCTTGTAAAAGAGTCAGGGCTTTCTTTATACGGTTATTCTATTAAAAAAGAAAGTCAAAAGTTAGTGTTTTCATCATGGAATCATTGAATAGGTGATAATTAACTGAATGTAGGACTTAATTTCAAATAATGAAATGTTAGTACTCACCAAATCAATGTACGCATCCCCAAACGATTGCGGAATAGCAGGTTCAGAGGTAGAGGTAGAGTGGGTGGGATGGATTCTCACATGACTTCTCTCTGAATACCACTCCTCATACTCGTCCTCACACAACCAAGGGGTATCTGCCTCGCACAGCTCTCCTCGGCTACTCGGGGAGAGACAGTGATGGCGCTAGTTCGTCCACAGGTATTCCACGTAAATGTGCTCTACAGAATACAGGTTTGCTTTGGGTCCTCTATTTGCTTTGGTTGGAGGGATGGGTGCGTGATTCCGAGGACAAGTTTGTACGTACCCAAACTGCCTCAAAACGCGGGCAGGATGGTACGACTCAACCACTTCACAGAAAGTAATACATCCACAGTACCAAGCGATGTCTTGGAATGGATGAGCATCTCTTGAGGCACGGTAGGGATCCCAAATGACCTATACATATAGAAATTATAACATGTATATTAAGAGAACTATAGCAAATATATTCAAATAGTTGCTGCAATTTTATATTTAAACTTACATTTTCCTTAATGATATTATCTAATTGCTGCCTCAGGAATTTAAGTCGATTAGGTGCATCTGCAGCGCTCACTGAGGATCGAGGCTTCCATTTCATTGCTCGAGGGTTGTCATTGACGTATTGTAGGTCGGGGGTAGGCCGCTCCACAGTGAAGTGCTCGTATATCCAGGCCTATATATAAAAACAACATAAATTATGTTAGTATAGAATCATAACTGATATTATAATGAAAAAGAGATAGAGTTTTAACGATAAGAATTTACCTCCATGAGAGTGAGATAGCCAACTATCTGCTTAACCTCGACCCATGTAGCAACCCCCAACTGCCTGTACAAATATGCTAACCCAGCTGCGCCCTAGGCATAGTTGGCTATATCTCCAACATCCGACAAGAGGTTTAAGTATGTCACTGGCACTTTCGTTCCAGTATTGTCGGAGAAGAGTGTACACCCAAGGAGGTAAAGAAGATAGGCCCTCACATGCCTGTCAATGACCGCATTCGAATCACTCTCCTTAGCCTTATTTCCAAATTTTTTCCTCAGCCACTCCATCCTCACATAATTGCATTTATTGATCTTCAATTCATCCAATGCAACTTCTCGACTCACCGTCAGGAATTTACGCAGCAAGCCAATGGCATCCTCCTTTCGAATATCAGGAGCCTTCACACCCTTTCCAACAACAGGCAATCCAGTGATCTGTGTGACATCATCGAGCGTAATGGTCATCTCCCTGAAGGGTAGGTGGAAAGTATTTGTCTCGGGATGCCAACGCTCGACGAATGCCGACATCAGAACACGATTTATGTGGGTGAAGGACACCTGCTTTAGTTGGCACAACGGTGTATTATTCACCCTTGTCTTGAACCGATTGCACTCAGTGTTCCATTGCCATTCATAAATTTTGGTGACATGTTGTATACATTTCAGAGGATCTCGATCCTACACAATGAACGAACAATGTTAGGAAATCGATAAATGAAAATAAATCTAATTACTTTATAACTTATTTATGAATTACTGAAAACTGACAATATACATGTCCGTCCCAAATGTATCTCGCTACATGGGTTTCAAAACCCTTCAAAAGTTCCCTATTCTTGGGGCCTCCAGGGAATTCGGTAGTAGCAGAACTGGAAGGCTGTGATTTACCCTTCGACTGTGCCTTCCACTTCCCTTTCGCCACTACTTTCTCCTTTCCTTTAGAAATCTAGGGAGCAACCAGTTCCTCCTCCTCCCTCTCTCTCACTCTCCTCTTCCCCCTCTCCATCACTCTCACTCTCCTCTCCCTCTCCATCTCCCTCAGTATCACTAGCCTCACCACTCCCACTTCCACTAAGACTCCCAATATCCTCATTTCTCCCACTTCCACTCTCCAATTCAATTCTAACATCATGCATTCTTTTTTAGCGCTCCTCATGATGGTCATCGCTCTCACTATCTTCCCCTATTTCTTGGGGAGTAGTAAATTGAATGAATCCTTCAACATTACCCCGTACCGTCGTTTCAGGGTCTTCCTGTACCTCTGTCCCTACTAAGGTACATGTTGTCTCTGCTACAGGCTCTGTTGCACGCTCAGATGCATGCTCACCCCCAGCCACAACCCTAGTTCCCTCAACATGCTCACCTGCATGCTCTGTTGCATGCTCAGCAGCATGCTCTGTTGCATGCTTAGCTGCATGCTCATCCCTGACAACATCCCCCACTCCCTCAACATGCTCAGTCGCCTGCTCTGTTGCATGCTCATCCCTGACAACATCCCCCACTCCCTCAACATTCTCAGCCACATGCTCTGTTGCATGCTCAGCCCCAACCAAAACCCCAACTCCCTCAACATGCTCAGTTGTATGCTCATCCCCAACCACAACCCCAACTCCCTCAACATGCTCGGCTACATGCTCTCCTTTTCGTTTACTCTTCTTCACGTATACGACTTCATTTGCACGTTTCTTTCTCTCAGAAGCAGTTGGACGTTTTCATTCTTCCTTTTCATCATCACAAATGTCCTCAAACGGCCGTTTCGTACCACCTTGTTCTGTCATTTTTCCTACAACATATAATACATGTACGAAAATTAGGGTACAAAATGAAAATTTGAATGAAAGGACTTGCTAGTAAAACAAGTGGACATTAGTA
>JAESVK010014256.1:0-12583 GCA_017140935.1 Hamamelis virginiana | reverse complement strand
TAAGATAATAAGCTATGAAACATGGATATGGATACGGGATATGGATATGATACGATATGAATATGCCGATACAATAATTCTTGAAAAAGTAGTATATAATATGGCATGTAATAAACTAATGTATGTATATTAAATTATTTTTTGGTCTAAAACCTTAATGACAAACATTAAAAAGTAAGAAACATATGTAGAACTAACTAAAATGCAAAAAATAAAAAACC
Source organism: Hamamelis virginiana (assembly GCA_017140935.1). Lineage (NCBI taxonomy): Eukaryota > Viridiplantae > Streptophyta > Magnoliopsida > Saxifragales > Hamamelidaceae > Hamamelis > Hamamelis virginiana. The sequence continues at coordinate 12,362 of JAESVK010014256.1, read as the reverse complement.
ATAAAACACATCCATAGTCCATAAAATGATATTGAGAGAGAGAGAAAGCAAAAGCCCAAGCTTCTCTGTTTAACCAGGAAAAAGGAAGGATGGGAATAAAATAGGTATAAGTTGAAAGAGAGAAGATATGACGAAACAAGAAGAGAGAGATGGAGAAACTGAAACCTAAGAGATAGACAGATACAGAATTGAATTGATGTTTGGGCCGTTAAACTATTTTTTATTTATTTTTTATTTGCATACTGACTATAATTCTTTAAAATAACATTTGAACCATTTTCTAAAACAAAAATACAAATCAACTCCTAAGTATCCTCCAACTAGGCACATATAAAATTTATTTATTTTTATTTTCAGATACTTTCAAAAGGTACCCGATATTCATCCTTGAGTATCGGATGCGCATCGTATTCAATATCATTACAATATGGGATTTGGAGGGGATTTTGAAGTATCTATGCTTCAGATAATAATATTATACGTTTATAAATGTTAACAACCTATAAATACATTTCCACTCATTACTGATACAAATATTTTGTTCTTTTAGCAAGGGGCAACAGAATTTTTTTTTATTTTTTTATTTTTTGCATTTCCATTTGAAGCTTTTCTAATACAAAAATAAAGAACATTTGCCACAACAATTTAGTGAAGTTGTCAAATTATCTCCAGTTAGGAGTTTTTACTAAATTACATGATCCTATGGAGTTGAAAAATGAGAAGCCTATCTTAATTAAAGAATACACAGATAAACAAGCATGGACGGTCGCATTTCTTTTGACACTTTAAGCTGAAGCTAAACCAAATTCTAACTAAAATTAGCAGCATTTTTTACTAGAGAAGTGGAGATTAGAAACAGTGAAACCCAATTTTTGTAGTTCACAATTTTTTTGCCAGCAACTTGCCTTTTCTCTGAATCAGCCCAGTTTACCTAAACCATCTTCTCATCAAATTGATGGAGAGATTTGATATATGTTCTTAAAAATGGCAGTTCACAAAAATTCAATACAAGTTTAAGAAGAAATTTTAAAATAACTTTGTGAGAACTTAAAATGAATTCCAATGCAAATCATATAAATGACATTCCAGAAGAACATACTTACATCGTGGACAGTTGAAATTCTTCAAGCATGGAAGAACTCCCCTTCTATTACAGAATAAGTAGAAGAACAAATTAGCATAAACTATGCACTATGCAAATGAAAAATTACAACCCTTTCATGAAACTTCTTCAAATTGTGTAATTAACTCTAGACATATTGTAGACCTAAAAGAAGGCGAAGAAGAAAGCATCTTACAAGTCCTCCACTGAAGAGCTTCGAAATAAGTTTACGTTTAGATTCCTAACAAAATGTCAAAAGGGGAAACAAAGATCTGTATTAAAACAACATAAAATGACAAGTATACAGGAAAAAAAAAAGTAATTATAAAAAGTATTCTGACATGTTCTCTTGACAAGCGGCTTGCTCAGGACCTTGCCATGTAAAGTTATTGTAGGAAAGATCACTGCATCCAAGCATTGAAATTGAATGTCATCTTCTAGATAATGATAGTGATCTAATACTAACAGTATAATATCGAATTTGAAAGCCATAATAAATAATATGACCAAAAACTTCGCATTTAAACTTCATCAAATGACATCTCAAGACCAAAGAAAAAGGACTAAAAAAGGTTGAAGCAAGGACATTTGATTCTACTTTCTGAGAGAGATGAAGTCAAATGATTAATTAACCCACACCTTGTACATTCACATATAATTGGTTAGAAAAAGGGGAAATTCTTTATTAGGTGAATGGTAAGTGGTAACTCTGAAATACAAGTTACATGAATTGATTGGACCTAAAAGCATTAAAAAGGACTAAAAATCTTAACAGTTAAAAACATGTTTGAGCTCAGAAGAACAAATGAGATCTTTTAATTCGTAAATACCTCCTTAAGGAATCAAATAAATCTTAACCTCAGTCTGGTCGTTCAATAGTGATTATGCATAATGTTTTATGGTATTGAGGTGGTGTACAAGGTACCACAAATACTAATAAATTAAAATAAAAGAAGAGCAGTGTAGCTACATAGTGAGGTAATCAATACTGAATGTACATCAAAGAGCACATTAGTTTATTGGCTTGGTCCCTAAGGAAAATATTCGAGATGGAAGGGCAAAGAGAGAGAGGATTGAGCCTTTTCCTAGCAACGAAACCAGATGAGCCCCAAACTCAATGCTTTTTCTCTTTTTGTTCTTTATTTTTTTTTTCCTCAGTTCTTTCCTTACACAGAGCCAAAAATCCAACTTACAATCTATGAAATGCTCCGTTGTGAACCTAGAAATCTTAATTCAGAATAATGGGATCATAGAAATGAAGTATGAATTTGTGAAAGCCAAGGACTATTCTCTACCTTTTCTTCTTTCCTTCTATGTTCATTATATTTTGTTATAACATATATAGGGAGATAAATATAAGAGCATTGAATAAGAGTCATAAAGGAATTGACAGAAGATTAGGTCACTATCCTTTTCAAGATTTCTCACTTTTCGTATCCTACTATTAGCGTTCTTCCTGCAATAAAATGATCAAATTGGCCACATCCTTGTTCTCTCCTTCCTCATCAAGATGAACAAAGAAGAAACTGAGAAAAGAACAATCTCTTATTCAAAAAGTGTATTCAATATGATTACAAACCTAGAATTTATTGAGAAGCTATTAGAAAATTATGGAAGGTCAACTCTACAAAATATAGCAACCTAAGTGTAATGTCCCTTTATTTTTTTTATTTTCTTTTTCTTCTTTTCTTAAACACCCCTTTTACTCTCAAACCAAACAGCCCTTAAACCTTTTTTAAAAATGACCCTTATATCCCATTTCTTTTTAGACAAAGCTTCAGCAGCCCTGTTTTGTTTCCCAGCCGTGAGCATCAAGAGACTTCAGGAGAGAGAGGGAGGAGGAAGGAGAGGAGCCAGCCGCCGGAGCTCCCTTGCCGCCACCTTCTCGCCGTCGCCGGAGGCCAGGTAGGTCCTCTTTTCCCGTTCATCTTCTTCTCTTCTCAATCTTTTGCAGTTTTTGTTTTGTTTATACCCATTTTATGGGTTTATGAGACAAATTTTGTGTAGATTTTGGGGGTTTTGTGTTGTAGCTGATTTTAAATGTTTGGGAAAAGTTTGTGATGATATTTAGACTTGGATTCATGCTTGAGACCTAAAAATTTGGGGTATTTTTGAATGTTTGAACCAAAAATGGGTTTATGTGGGTTTTATACCAAAAACTTTGTGATTCTTGAAAATGAACCATTAAATCTTAATATTTAAACTTGATTTTTCGTATTTGGGGTCTTAAGGGTATGGATCTAAGATCTAACGGTTAGATTTGTGTTTGAATGAAGTTTGAAGTGAGTTTGGTGCTTAAACCTTGGTTGTAAAGCAAATTTCTGCATTTTTGGGTATATATATATCCTTACCAAGCTTTTTATGGATAGGTAAGCTATCGATAGGTGGTTTTCACCTATCGATAGCTGAGGTGATTTTTTTTAGGGTTGTTTTAACATTCTTTTTTGAAAATTTCTCATGTTATTTATTTATTTATAGTCCAAGACCATGCTTTGATGGTGCTTGGCAGTTTGTTATGGAATGATATATATGTATATATTTTATATATATGTATTGTACCTTTGATTTCAGATCCAGATAGTCCCGAGGACTATCCTTACGCTCGTTGAGTGCTGCATTAGAGGAGTGGGCTTAAGAGAGAGTCTTGCATGTGTCTCAAGGTAGGATACAATAACCTCAATAACACCGATGATATCATTTGAGAAATGATTTATAGTGAAACTTACTTACTGTCAAACTTTTTATGATTGTGAAACTTGATGCTTGGAATAAATCCTCTGTTTAAACATATGGTGATGGAATGTTTATGAAATGTATTTGGGAATTGTATTATGAAATGTGCTTACTTTATGATTTGAACGTACTTGAGCAACGATGATTCTGCTGATTTGAGATATTGATTTTTTATTGTCTACACTTAAAATGATATGCTTTATATGTGCTTGGATTACTTCGATATATTGTTAATGTGATTATTTATGAGATATTTCAGACCATGGTCTAGGGTGGAGCCAATGGCATGACCCTACTGGCCTGCTAGAGCCCGGTGGATTGACACAATCTAGCACTGGCCCACTAGAGCCCGGTGGATTGACACAATCTAGTACTGGCCCGCTAGAGCCCGGTGGATTGACACAATCTAGCAAGTATCTAAAGCACTTCTAAAGCTTTAAGGTTTTAAAACTGAATTAAAAATCATGAAAACCATTCACCACTCTTGAAATGATGATTTGCCTTAAATGTTGAAATATTTTATCTAATATTCCTTGCATCAATATTATTGCTGTTATTTGAGGTTGTGTTTTCTACTGAGCATTCCCAAAGCTCACGCGGGTTTTTATTCCGCAGATTTTCAGGAAATTAATAGTAGTCCAGCTGAGGGTAGACTGGCCCCACAGTTTTTGGCAGGATTGGCTCTGCTTTGGATCTTATTGCATTCTCGTAGGATTTAAGCTTGGGTTGAGACTTTTATTTTTGTTATTACTTATAATAGAATATTTGATGCCTACTATGCCAGGGATGTTGGCAATCAGATTTATTATTATTATTATTTTCTTCGGTAGGTTGGACTTTGGATTTTGGGACACATGTGTGTGCTGGCATGACATTGCACTTTGATATATATTTAAGTCTTTCTTTTCCCCTGGAGTATGGATATATAAATGAGCAGGTCAGGTTGTGGCTTCAAATTGACAAGGATTGACCTACCCGGGAGGGTCAATTTAAGGTCAGTTTGGGGCGTTACACTAAGAAACATAAAAACTCTTAATACATGAAAACTAATAAATTATGGAAAGTAAAATATAGCCAAATATTATGTACAGCTCACACCCCCCCTCAAACTCTTGATGCTAGCGCAGAGAGCATCGAGAGTTTGTCAAGTAAGAAACGAAACCGAGCAGATGTGTGAGTCTTAGTAAGGAAATCAGCCAGTTGGAGAGCGGAGGAAACATGAAAAAGCTTAATAGTCCCAGCTTGAACATGTTGACGGATAAAATGATAGTCGATCTCAGTATGTTTGGTACGCTCATGAAAGACTGTGTTGTGGGCAATTTGAATAGCACTCTGGCTATCACAATAGAGAGGGGTAGAAGGAGAGACAGAAACACCCAAGTCAAAAAGCAACCATCGAAGCCATATCACCTCAGCGGTGACCTGAGCCATAGCACGATATTCAGCCTCGGCAGTAGAACGAGCAACCACAGTTTGCTTCTTGCTCTTCCAGGAGATAAGAGAATCACCGAGAAAGACACAGAAGCCAGAAGTGGATTTGCGATCATTAACATCACCAGCCCAATCAGAATCAGCATAAGCGCTCAATTCAAGTGTAGAAGAAGACGATAAGTGCAAACTCTGAAAGATAGTGCCACGGATATAGCGAAGAACACGCATGAGAGCACCCCAATGAGTAGAACGAGGAGCAGAAACAAACTGACTGAGAATATGTACTGCATAAGCAATGTCAAGTTGAGTCACAGTGAGGTAGACTAAACTACCAACAAGCTCCCTATAAGGGGTAGGATCATCCAAAAGCACACCATCAGAAGTAGAAAATTTAGCATTCAACTCCATAGGAGTATCCACAAACTTAGAATCAGTCAATTGAGCCCGATGAATCAACTCATTAGCATACTTAGCCTGAGAGAGCAAATAACCAGAAGGAGAGGATGCAACTTCAATGCCCAAAAAATAACGAAGGGGTCCTAAGTCTTTCATATCAAATTCAGCAAAAAGATGACGTTTAACCTCATCGATAGCAGAAATATCAGAACCAGTAATGATCATATCATCCACATACAGAAGAATAACAACCAGACCAGTAGAAGTATGGCGAATAAACAATGAAGAATCATAAGTACTCGGAGTGAAGCCGATTTGAGAGATAGTGGTCTGAAAACGATCGTACCAAGCACACGGAGACTGCTTGAGACCATATAGAGCTCAACGAAGACGACACACCAGTCCCGATGCATGAGGAAGACCAGGGGGAGGACGCATATACACTTCCTCGGACAAAAACCCATTAAGAAAAGCATTTTTCACATCAAGCTGAAAAAGAGGCCAATGACGAACAGCGGCCACAGAAATCAGAGTACGAACAGTAGTCATCTTGGCAACAAGGGCAAATGTTTCCTCATAGTCAACACCATACTCTTGAGAAAAACCTTTGGCAACTAACCTAGCTTTATATCTCTCTAAAGAGCTATCAGAATTTGTCTTAACCTTATACACCCATTTACATTCAACAAGATTCTTATCTGCAGGTAACGGAACCAAATCCCAAGTACCAGTCTTATGTAGAGCATCCAATTCAATTTGCATAGCATCAATCCAATTAAGATCAGAACAGGCTTCCTTATAGGATCGACGCTCCAAATAAGAATGTACAGAAGTGAGAAAACTCTGAAAAGAGAGAGAATAACAAGTATTAGAAAAACCAAGTCTTACCGGAGGGCGACAAAGGCGGGAGGGCCGGCGTGTTGGCGGATCATCAGTATCCAAGTCAGCAGTTGGTAGAACATCAGAAGGGGCGTCGAACAAAAGAGGAGGAGAAGAAGTCCGGCGAGAATAAACTAATGGAAAATAAGGAAAATCAGAATGGGAAACATTAGACGAAACAGGAGGGACAGTAGAAGAATCCAAATCATAAATATACTCATCTGGAGGGACAGAGGAAGGAAAAGGATCAATAGAGACAAGATCTTCTTTACTAATAGGAACTATGCGAGGAGGAATAGAAAAGAAAGGAACACGTTCAAAAAAGGCAACATGACGAGAGACATACAATTTTTTAGAAACGGGATCATAGCAACGGAAACCATTCTGAAAGGAACTATAGCCTAAGAAGACACATAAGACAGAACGAGCACTAAGTTTAGTACGAGCTCGTTTAGGAAGAAGAACAAAGCAAGCACATCCAAACACCCTAAGAAGAGAATAATTTGGAGGTTGACAAAAAAGTTTTTCATAGGGACACAAACCAGAAAGAAGAGGAGTAGGTATACGATTAATGAGATAGACAGCAGTGAGAACAGCTTCACCCCAGAAGACAGAGGGAACAGAATAAGAAATAAGAAGAGAAAGAGCGGTGTCAAGAATGTGGTGATGTTTCCGCTTAGTAACACCATTTTGTGCAGGAGTATCAGCACAAGAAGACTGATGAGAAATGCCCATGTTAAGAAGAAAATCAGTAAACTCTATTAAAAAATATTCACCCCCCAAGTCAGAACGAAGAACTTTAATAGTTGTGGAAAATTGGTTTTGAATCATGGAGTGAAATTCTTTAAAGATGCGAAAGAAATCAGATTTATGAGACATGAGATAAACCCAACAGAACTTACTATAATCATCAATAAAGGAAACATAATAAGAAGAACCACCCTTAGTAGTTACCGGGGAAGGACCCCACACATCAGTATGAACAAGTGCAAATGGGGAATCAGAAATAGACAGACCTTTAGGAAATGGCAAAGCCTTCATTTTTGCAAGTTTACACTCACTACATTCTCGAATATCATCAATAGGGATTTTGCCTAAATGGCCAGACTTAACAAGACTTTCTAAGCGAGCACTAGACACATGGCCTAACCTAGCATGCCATAGATAAAAAGGAGAGGACTTATTTGTAAAAGAAAATGAAGAGAAGGCAGAAGAAAAACTGGACTCGGGAATCTGAAGAGTATCCACCACATATAAGTTACCATTTCTATGCCCTGTCCCAATCTGCTTCTTGGATACTCGATCCTGCACAACACAAGTCAAAGAAGAAAAAATAACATCAAAACCAGAATTAGATAACTAACTTATAGAAAGCAAACTGACTGACAATTGAGGAACAAAAAATACATTAGGAATAGAGAGAGATGAGCTAGAGGAAGGAAGGACAGAGCCTATATATTTAACATTCATGTGAGATCCATTTGCAGTAGCTATGGTAACAGGAGAAGATGGAGAGACACAATTTTTAAGAAGAGACAAGTTTGAAGTCATATTATGAGAGGCACCAGAATCAAAAATCCAAGTGGTAGAAGAAATACCTGAAGAATCAAAATTACTCAAACCTGAGTGCAGAGTGGATATAGTAGAAGCTCGAGACTGAGATTGGGATGCTAGCCAAGTCTGAAATTGCTCAAACATAGATGTCATAGGGAAATGTGGCACTGTGCTCACAACAGATGGGGCAACAAGATCAGCGCGGGGACGAGGCTGAACCATAGGTGCACATGGTGTAATAAGCGTATGACAAGCATTCTTCCAATATCCATTTTGATGACAAAAGGGACATTCATTCGGTTGAATATTCTCATCGGCCATACTTAGTTGTACAAAGGTCACGAATCAAAGAGAAAGCCTGATATTTGCTGGGAGAGAAGTTGAAAGCCTAACAGAAACTCAATTACAGAAACTGGCAGGGAACAAGAGAGAGAAATTACTCAGAAATAACCAATGAAAGAGAGAGTCCGTGAGAGAGAAAACCACCAGCAAATAAACTAGAAATAACCCAATAAGAAAGTGCCAAAAAGGGGAGAAATAACCCAGAAAACAGAGGCCAACAGAGGGAGAAATTCAAAAAAATAATGCAAATCAAGCTTAACCAAGAGGAGGAAGAGGAAAAAAAAAATACTGTAGCGTGGTACTGTAGCAGGTACTGTTGCGGGGGCACTGTAGCAAAGAGGGAAAGAAGAAGGCACCAACAAAGAGAGAAAGAAGAAGGCAACAAAGAGAGAAAGAGGAAGCAAATAGCCCTATGGCTCTGATACCATGAAAACTATCTTTAAGAGAAAAGAACAATCTCTTATTCAAAAAGTGTATTAATTCAATATGATTACAAACCTAGAATTTATAGAGAAGCTATTACAAAATTATGGAAGGTCAACTCTACAAAATATAGCAACCTAAGAAACATAGAAACTCTTAATACATGGAAACTAATAAATTATGGAAAGTAAAATATAGCCAAATATTATGTACAGCTCACAGAAACATGGCATGTTATGGCTTTGGTTGAATTGTCAGATTACTCAAAATAAAAGTTGAGAAAATCAAATCTTGAGCGTTAAAGCACTTATAAAATATGATAACTGGTTTCTTATTGTAAATAAGTAACACCAATAAATTCATTTCATTGTACTGAAGGCAATGCTGAGTATTCATAAGCTTCAAACCATAATAATAATGAGCATCACCATCATAGAATATAAATATAAAGATTTGCAAAATTCACCCTATATATGAGTAATGCTATACTGCTATTGACCCTTAACTTTTAGCTCCCCGCACTCCACTGTTACTGAGAAGAGATTTTTTAATTCAGGTGAATTGCATGCTGAAAAATGAACATTGCAAATAGAGGCAAGCAACAAAAAAAAAAAAAAAAAGCACCCCAGATAAGAAACATACACATTGCTCCCTTCCTTCAAGATTGAGTCTGGTACATTTCCACTTAGCATGTTGCCACTTAAGAAACTATCCACAACAACATCACATGTTTAGTAGTTCTATAATACCAGAAATCAATAGCAGTGAAACAATTTCCAATTTCAAAATCCAAGACGCATTTGATTGCATTTCTATGAAATGATTCTAGGCCAAAAGGTAAATTTACTCATGAAAAACTGTTGCCTGTTGGTCACCGAAATAATCAATTCTCTTTTGTCCAGACACTTGTTGAACATATTTTTTAAAATTTATCAAAAGCATGTCATGGAGTGATTCTGATAAATTTCATTATCAATAAAGCCTAAATGTTGGGTTTCCTACTTACATGAATTTCAGATTCTTCGCACTTATGTCGGTTGGAATTTCCCCAACTAACTTGTTAAAACTGACATCCCTGTCCAAATTGCAATACAAGAGATATAAACAAAGCCATACCTTAAATGCATAAACATTAATAACCAATCAGGCATATTTAATAAAAAGTTCTCCTTACTGTTAATTTAAAAAAGAACCTAGCTAATAAGGCTAGTATAGTTAACATTTTGGATGTATTTTTCTTAATTTTGATAGCAAAAATTACTTTTTCACTACTAGCAACTTGTTTTAACAATCTGTTACACCCACAAAATATCAGCAAACTAGACTCTGATCAAAAGTGAGAAAAAAAGAAATTAAAAAAATATCAAATAACCAAAACGTCATCGCCAACTCTTTCATGCAACAGAGAGGTCAAGCTGGCGGTACCAATGTTTCAAATATATACCTATGTGCAATTCAGATATATCCAATGTATAGAGGTATATTTATCCGTACTTATCTCATCAATGATGTATTTTACTATTGTAATTTGGTTCGGTATGCAGTATATAACGCTCCTTGTTTCAAAAGCCTGATTGATTATTTTTATAAATGTTAATATGATTAATTATCAGGTAGTGAACTATAGAGAAAATCAACTTACCAAAATCTTAGAAAGCATTCAGCGGTTAATTTAAAATAAGAATCAAAAGAATTTTGACTTATGGTATTAAGCAAGCAATGACAAATATGTGTACAAGCTATTGTTATATTTCATATTTTATTGTGTCTAGATGTTATAAACAACCTGTGAATGTTTTTAATTAATGGTTGTATGAATTTTCTGAACATAACAGAATTCTTATGTAAAAATCTCCCCTGACAATACTAGAAAACATACTTCTTCATAGTCCTTGTTGACATTTCCAAAAGTTTCATCAACATCAAAACAAATATAACAATCAACAGTCATTCTTTTATAAGGTGCACCTTATGCAAAGTTGCGTAAGATGACGTCTATAGAACAAATAGTACAACAAATTTTCAAAAACTGACCGTTGGGTTAGATAAACTGCTTACGAATTTCATGTTCGCCAAAAAATCACAGTGATCCAACGGTTAGTTTCTAAAAAAAATCAATTGGAAAAATTTGTTATTTTATTATTCTTTAAAATATCACCATTTTTTCCCAATTGGTTTTTTCAGAAATCAACCATTGGATCACTGTGATTTTTGGTGAACATGAAATTCGTTAGTAATTTATCTAATCCAACAATCAGTTTTTGAAAATATGTCCTGGAATTGGTTTTATAAAAGTCACCTTACTCAAATTTGCGTAAGGTGCACCATATAATAGAAGGACTGTATCAATCAATATATTTATTCATCTAAGAAGCATGGACACGAACATGTGACATAGTTACAACACAAACGAACACGCTCATGCAGCAAATCCAAAAAAATTTAGGATACGAAATAGAAAGGGATACTACATTAAGAAAATATGTGTGTGTGTGTGTTTATACATACAATTATATCATATCATGTAGTATCACATACATTGTTCAAAACGCATCCCTTTATGTTATTTTTTAAAATCCTAGTTGAATTGTTCACAAAGAAGATAGCATAAAAAAGAAAAGGAAAAGGAAAAGGAAAAGGAAAAGGAAAATGAAATATAAGGCGGCGAAGAGAGTAGTGTCATGTCCAATACCGCCACAGCACCTTTAAAGAAGTGTCCATGCTTCTTAGCTGTATATTAATCTCTCAACAATTCCATTGAAACCGACATCTCACACAGTGCCATTGTTTCAAATACTATTGATTACTATTGATCTTTCTTTTTTCAGTTGTTACAATAGCTTTCCTTCCAAGTCTGATCTAATTCATTTACCATACAATGCCATTGACATGGCAACATGTTTTTTTTTTTATGTCCACACATTGTTTGAAGACCTACTAATTTACTATTAATTTGACGCGAGGGATAATAGCTTGTGTTAAACCCATTTCTCCTTTGTTACAGGGTACTGATCAACTGGCCAATGTTTTCACTCTTTGAAAGGGTTTACACAGCAATATGCAATTATAAAAAAAAAAAAAAAAAAACCAGTTCTCCTTTGTTACAGGGTACTGATCAACTAACCAATGTTTTCACTTTTTGAAAGGGTTTACACTGCAATATGCAAGCTTCTTTGAAGAATCCGGAGGTCCAGAAACTTTACCAACCAAGGACTATTAAGAGACATGACTTTGCATATGTGTGCTTACATTTATGTTTCTTTGCAGTAATTAATCAGTCAATATGCAGGAAAGAAAATATATTCACTCACTTGATCACGCATCAATGTGACATGAACCTTTAAACTAATGGAAACAAGTTATTTTAATTTAATTCCCAAATTAAAAGCCCTAAAATAAAAACCTAAATAAAAAAAATCATAATATCTCAACAAGTAAATAACAATAATAAATTCATATTATCATTAAGTAAGCCAAAAGCCCTAAAATTAAAACCCTAAAT
>JAESVK010014249.1:0-10062 GCA_017140935.1 Hamamelis virginiana | reverse complement strand
ACTTGGTGGGAGACCAACTGGCAACAAGCATATGGTGGCTTTGATGTCCCTAATCTAGCCCAGGCTTTGTTCCCATTCGAACTTCGTTCAACTACTTCAGTTGATGTGGGAACTTCTGACAAGACAGCTTCTTTAGTTTCAACTCAAGTTCGAGTAAAGACAGTGAAAAAAGAGAAGAAAGTAAAAGATACTGAACAAGTTTCTCCCAGCAAGAGAAAGAGTAAGTATCTATTGATGCATACATTTTATTCAAACTAAAAGAGTTTATTAATAATAATATTGTAAATGCAGGTCAGAGACTTCTAAGTCAATCAAGACAAAAAACTATCATCAGTGATCCAACTGAGATAGTAATCAGTGATGAAGAGAGTGAGAAAGAAACAGAAGAGGCTCCACAATTGATACAGAGAAGAAAAGCTTCGATCCAAGATCTTCCAACTGTGTCTGCATCTCAAGCTTCTTCTGTTGCCACAGTGGAGAAAGGAAAAAAGAAGTTGTATCCTGACCTCTTTCCTGAACAAAGGACTAAAGCCCTTCACAGTCCTTCTTAACTTCTGAAGCAGACTGCTGTTTCTCAAGAAGTTCACAATCCTGTTACTGATTCTGAAGAGGATTTGATTCGACAAGAGAGAAAAAGAAAAAAAAAAGAAGAGAAGAAAAAAGAAAAAGAAATAAGGAAGGAAAAAGAAAGAATGGCAGAATTAGAGGCTAAAGTAGCCTTCTATGAAGCCAGAGCAGAGAAGAAAAAGGAAAAGAAACAGAAAAGACAAAAACGAATTGAAGAAGAGAAAGATCATGAAATTTTGACTCCAACTCCTTTGGCAATGATGGATACTTCTGGCTATATTGCCAATTTTCAAGTAAATTCTCATATTTACTTTAAATTCTGCCAATATCTATCTAAGACATTTCATTCTAATTGTCTTTTTTTCTTTTAGATTCCTGCACCTTCAGAAATTCCTTTTTCAACTCATGCTACTCCCTCGGTATCCCCAGAGGTAAGAAATACAAGTTTACTGAACAAAATTTTATTGTATTTATTTTATTCAATTTACTAACATTTTCTTCTTTCAGATACACGAGCTGCTTCAGAAAATGGCTTCACATTTCGAGGCACTGCCTCCAGAATATTATGAAGCTCTTCAAGCTACTGCTATTTTCGTGAGTTTACATTCCTCATGTGTATTTGATTACCAAGAATATAAAAATCAAATATTTACCTTTAATTTATTGATACAGTCATCAACACCTATTAAATTCAGAGGTTTGGAAAAAATCCCCTCTTCTTCAACTTCTCAAGATACTCAAATGAGTCCTCCCATCAAGTTAATAACTTGTGAAGCTTCAACTGAGGTAAATATATATATATTTTTTTAACATTATATCGTCTTTTGGTAAACTTCTTAAATAACATTCAATTTCTTTCCTGTAGACAAAAAGTCAAGAAGAAAAAGTACCTGCATCTGTTCCTAGCAGTGAAGTGGATATACCTTCTTCTGATGCATACTTTTCGGATACTGATGATACATTGGAATTGGTTAAATTAGCTGCTTCTGCTGTTCAAACTCCTGAGGATGAACCAGTAGAAATTCTAACTATTCATTCCTATTCAGCTAAAACCAAATCTCTGTTCCAAAAATGTTCTGCTATTTCTCTAAATGACTTGAATCAGACTGAGCTTCGAGATGAAGTGTTAGAACAATGCAATGATCTTCTTCAAGATTTACAGAATGCATCTCCAGGGTCTCCTACTAATCTGAAATATCTGATCACTCATATGATCACCCTTATAAAGAATCATGAAGAGATAAAGAATGACCTGGTTCAGTGCAATGTGACTCTAGAAGAAATGCACCTTTTCTCTAACACATTGAAGACCAATCTGGATTCTCAAAAAGAAATAGATCAGACTATTCATCAGATTGATTCGAAAATTGAAGCTCTTCAAAAGGAACTGCAGGACCTTCAAATTGAGAGGACTTCAAACCAAGAGAAACTTCTGACTTTGAAAACTGAAGCTCTTCCAACGAAAGAAAAATTAAAGTTTCATCTTGACAACAATCCACAAATTGCCAGAAAGAAAAAATGACTCATGCAATATCTAGATAGCAACAGTGCTGATTGGGAGAGTTTCAAGAAATCTTTGCAATTTTTCTAGAAAAAAGGATGTATTTGAAACAATTTCACAATTACTTCTTATGTAAACATTTGCTTCAATCCTTTATGAATATATTTTCTTTTGTGTATATTACATGTTTCTATTCTCCCATATTGTTGGAAAGTATTCCTTTAAGAATCTTCCATTAATTTTCTTATTGTGTACATACCCATTCATTCCTCTTAAATGATATGCACCTCCTTTTAAAACTCGATGTATTTGAAATGGTCCTTCCCAATTTGGTGACCATTTCCCAAATTTTTGATCTTTCAAACCAATTGGTAAAATAGTTCTCCATACCAAATCACCTTCTGCAAAGGTTTTGATTTTAACCCTTTTGTTGTAAGCCCTTGTAGCCTTTTTCTTTTGAATTTGAATCTGATTAAGTGCATCTACTCTTTCTTCATCAATGTTCTCAAGTTCCATATACATGGATTGATGGTAATCTTCAAAAGACATTAGATGTTGTTTGGCTACTCTTAATGAATTCACATTTATTTCCATTAGGAGTACTGCATCATGTCCATATGTCAATCCATATGGGGTTGTTCCAGTACTAGAACGTTTCGAAGTTCTATAAGCCCACAACACTTCTATCAACAATTCATGTCATTCCCTTGGGTTATCTTCAATCATCTTCTGCATAGTTTGTTTGATAGTTTTATTCGAAGATTCAGCTTGACCATTAGCCTGGGCATAATAAGGAGTTGAATGAATCAAAGTAATTCCATATTGATCAACAAAATTTTTGACTTCACTTCCCATAAATACACTGCCTTGATCTGCAGTTATGGTTTGAGGAATTCCAAACCTACTCATTATTTCTTTTATGAAATTTATAATATCACACTGATTTATTGAAACCATAGGTTTTGCTTCAACCCATTTCGTAAAATAATCAGTTGCAACAATAATAAAAGAATGTTGTTTGGATGAAGGAGGAAATATTTTCCCTATCAAATCCATTGCCCAACCTCTAAATGGCCATGGTTTGATAATGGAATTTAATTCAATTGCCGGCCTATGATGTAAATTTCCATGTTTTTGGCAAACTTGACAACCTTTAGCATATTCAATGCAATCTTTGAGAATTGTAGGCCAATAAAACCCATGTCTTCGAATCAACCATCTCATTTTAATACCAGGTTGGTGTGCACCACAAATTCCTTCATGGACTTCACCCATTATTTTCATGGATTCTTTTAAACTTGGGCATCTAAGTAACAAACCATCAGCTCTTTTTTTATATAATATATCATCATATAAAATATACTTAATGGCTTTAAGCCTTGTTGCCCTTGTTGATTCAGCATTTGGGTTAGAAAGAAAATTTATTATTGGAGTTCTCCAATCTTTCTTAACAATTTGAACTTCATTTACCTCCAGAGGTAAACCTCTATCCAACAAAGAAGGTAATATTTTCTTTTTATTTTCGAAACAAATTTCTTCTTCCCAAGGATTTTCTTTAAAACCCGAAGCAATTTGGGCTAAACTGTTAGCTTCTTCATTCATAAATCTTGGTATGTAATCAATGACTGCATCATCAAAGTTACATAACAAATGTACAGCACTCAAGTAATAAGGAATTAAAATGGGGCTTAAGCATTTATATTCTCCTTTCACTTGGTTTACAATTAATTGAGAATCTCCCATAACTTCAATCATTTCAGCTTTCCGTTCTTTTAGTATTTCTAAACCAAACACTAAAGCTTCATACTCAGCTAGATTATTGGTTCCATTGTATTCAAGTCTAAGACTAAACTTAGTCTTAATTCCCCTAGGAGATTCAATAACAACTCCAATCCCAGAATATTGGTTTGTCTTCGAACCATCAAACCACATTCTCCATGGAGCAAAACCAATACTAAAAGAATCAAACTCTTCTTGTTTTATATCAAGGCATGGATGATCAGCCAAAAAGTCTGCTAAAGCTTGACCTTTCACAGCCTTTTGAGGCATATAAACAAAAGTAAATTCTGTTAATGCTAGAATCCATTTTCCGATTCTGTTATTAAGCAAAGGTCTAGATAAAATATATTTTATCAAATTGAATTTTGATAGGACAATTACATTCCTTGGAAGCAAATAATATCTGAGTTTCATTGCAGCAAAATACAATGTAAGGCACAACTTTTCAATTGAAGAATATCTGCATTCAATACAATTCAATGCCCTACTCAAGTAATAAATGGCTTGTTCTCTGAATTCATTATTATCTTGAGCCAAAAGACAGCCAATAGATTCTTCAGCTGCTGAAATATATAACTTCAAAGGTTTATCCAACCTTGGTGGCATCAAAATAGGTGGATTAATCAGATAAGTCTTGATTGCTTCGAATGCCTTCTGATGCTCCTCATTCCAGTTGTATTCATCTTCATTTCGCAGCTTCAATAGTGAAGAGAACACTCTGGTTTTTCCTGCAGCATTTGAAATGAACCTTCGAAGGAAATTTAATTGCCCTAAAAACCTTTGCAACTCTTTTTTATTAGAGGGAGGTTTTGCATTAATAATTGCTCTTGCTTTATTTGAGTCTACTTCAATGCCTTTTTTGTGCACTAAATAACCTAGGAAATTCCCAGCACTAACACCAAAGGCACATTTTTGTGGATTCATTTTCAATTTGTAAAGTATCATTCTTTTAAATACCTTTTCCAAATATTCTAGATGATTTTCTATATTATTTGATTTAATGGCTATATCATCAATATAACATTCTAGAAAATCACCTATCATATCATGAAAAATAGCATTCATAGCTCTTTGATAAGTAGCTCCTGCATTCTTCAAACCAAAAGGCATTACGATCCATTCAAAAGTACCAATACTGCCAGGACATCGGAATGCAGTTTTATGGACATCTTCTTCAGCAATATATATTTGATTATATCCTGAATGTCCATCCATAAATGACATTATTTGATGTCCAGCTACTTCATCTATCAATAAATCCACAATAGGCATCGGATATTCATCCTTTGGAGTGGCCAAATTAAGATTTCTAAAATCAATACAAACTTTCAATTTACCATTCTTCTTAATCACAGGAACTATATTAGAAACCCATTCAACATACCTGGCTGTTCGGATAAAACCTGCTTTCAACAATCTTTCAATTTCTTCTTTAATCTTTGGAATGACCTTAGGAGCAAGTCTTCGAGATTCCTGCTTGAATGGTTTGAAGCCTTCCTTTATTGGCAACTTGTGCTCAACCAAAGATCTGTCTAAACCAGGCATTTCATGGTAGTCCCATGCAAAGCAATCTTTGTATTCTCTCAACACAGATATAAGCTTCTCTTTAGTTGAATCATCTAAGAAATTACTAATAAAAACAGTCTTCGAACTAGAAACACTACCTAAATTAACTTCTACTAAAGTATCAATATTTTGCAACTTTAAATTTAAAGATTGTTCAGAAACTAGAGAAACATCATTATCAAATACAACCTTTGACTGATCATGTTCATCTTCCAGAATACCTTCATTCCATCCTGCATGAATTAATTCTTCATCCAAAAGCTTCGAATGAATGGCTTGTACAACCACTTTTTCTAAGGCCGCATGAACAGCCTCAGTTTCTAATTTCTTAGAGAAATTAGGCATTTGATTCATCATTCGTACTTTCCAGACCACTTGCTGGTCCTACGATTTGACAAAGTGCATCTTCCCAAATTTTGTCTTCGTTAACTGAAGGAATTTTACTTAGATCAACCGGACCAATGGGCTCTTCATAAAGCCTGGCTTCCATTGCGTTTGAAGCTACATTGAATGGTTTTCGATCAGTTTCCACCATCTCAAATTCTGCATTTTCATTCAAAAGAATTAGTTGCTGATGCATTGAAGATGGAATACATTTGTTAGCATGTATCCAATCTATACCTAATAATGCATTATAATTTGAATTTCCTTCAACAACAAAAAATGCAGTCATTGTAGCCTTCGAACCAACAGTTAATTCAACAGGCAATATCCCCTTTGCTTTCTTTTTACTTCCCGCAAATCCAGAAATTACAACTTCTGTTGGGAGTAACTTATTTTCTTCTAAATTGAGTTTTTTCAAAGTAGTAATAGGCATTATATTAACGGCTGCTCCATTATCTACTAAAATTCTGTTTAGTGGACAACCATTAATATATGCCTTTACATATAGGGGTTTTAGATGTTTAGTCATCTGAGAAGTTGGTTTTACAAATTTGTAAACTTTACCATTGGCTTGAAGCTCAACTTCAGATTCCACGATCTCAGGACAGAAACCTTGAGTGTCTTCAACATCTCCATCAATACAATTGCTTTGCCCTGGTTTTGCTTCGAAAGATGTTGGTAAAGTAAAGGCCATATTAACATTTGCTTCCTCTATCATCAGATCAAATTCTTGATCTTCAGGAAAATTGATTTCCTTTGAAGTATTCGTTTGAACATTGTTTGGATTTTCTTCATCAATTTCCATTGCCTCTCTGCATTGCTCAATGATCGAGGATAATTTGTTCTCATCGACCAATGTCATATGCTTCTCATTTTCATCTTTCATAGTCTTCCTTTCGAACCTCGGATTAGGCTTTGAAGAATCTACATTTTTCTGAATATTTATATTAATATTCTCTTGCATTTTGGCATACCTTCGTTGCGGTCTTCTTTTCTGAGTCTTGGACATAAATGGCTTATATTCCAACTCTTGGTTTTTTGGATGTCTTAGAACATACCAATTGTCGATAGGCACCTTTGGTGGAATAACTAGCTTTGACTTTCCTTGTTGACTCGAAGTTAGCCTTTCTCCTGTAAAAACACCTGCATTCTTTCTATGGTCTAGAGCACATCCTTTAAAATTAGGCTGGTTAGGATTTGACACTTTTGGTTTATGAAACTGATTATTATTTTTCAAACCAAAATTTTGTTGATTAAAATTTGGTTTGTTAACATAACCAGGCCTAAAGTACTGAAAATTCTTTTGATAATTCTTAGGTGGATAAAAAGGTCCATAAGAGAATTTATGATGTGGATGATTAACATATGGAGGTTTAGGATAACTTACTTTTCCTTTACCTTTCTCCCATGGCTTCACAAAATGATCTACCTTCCCAGTATATGAATTATCTTTTTCAGCCGCTTTAACATACTCCTCACCACATTTAGAACATAATTGTTTGAGGATCTCTTGATCTGGCTTCGAAGCAGTTGACATTAAAGGATCTTCAAACATTGGTAATTCTGTTTCTGTTTCTGCTTTGGATCTGATTATCAAACTCTTAGATTCTGGATTATGAATCATTCTCTTCTTATTCTTCCAAGTAGGAAATTCAGCATTGTGCATCTCAACAAATAATTCTTTCATTCCAGTCTGTGAATCTTCCAGAGTAAATTCACTTTCATTTTCTTCTGAATGAATAGACTCAATATCTTCTTCAATTCGACTTTCCTGTAACAAGAATCGAATAAAAGTAATTTTGTCAATTCCAAATAATAATGTTTTCCAATTATGGACATTTTGATGACTTTTCTCTCTTTGATCTGTATGTCTTTTAATTGGGAAATGAACATCATGGAATTCGACTTCAACTTCTTGAATTGAAGGGAATGGGTTATTATCGATACCCATAGATTCATCACCTTTGTCAGGGAACTTTAAATTCCCTTTTTGAATTTGTTCCTGTATTACATTTCTAAATACAATACAATTACTTGTTGAATGTCTCCAAGAATTATGCCATTTGCAATATTCTTTATTTCCTATCTCTTCAAAACTTGAAATTTTATGTCCTTTAGGCAACTTTATGAATTGACCATTCAACATATGATCAAAAATAGAATCTACTTTTGATATATCAAAAGAATATTGCCTCGAACCTTCATTCGAAGCATTCTTCTTTGCTTGATAACTTGTTTTACTATCTATTTTTATTAATGCATCACAAGTGAATGGTGATTTGCCGATTATTTCAGCGGCATCTACTTCATAATTTGGGTCGTAATAATAACTCTTAAAAGATGAATTTTGTCTTTGATATTCTTCTTTTAACAAAGTTTCATACCTTGACACTTTGGTAGTTAATTCCATAAGATCCCTGAATTCTATTCCATCGAATTTTTTCCTTAACTCAAACTCTAAACCATTCTGAGCTAACTTCACAAATTCATTTTCAGGCAAACTAATTCTGCATCTATTCTTTGCCTTTTTAAACCTATGAATAAATTGTGAGGCTTTTTCATCAGGTTTTTGTCTAAGTCTGGCTAAATCAGCCATAGAAACTTCAGGATCAGTTCTAAAGAACTGAGTATGAAACATTTCTTCTAATTGTACCCAATTTTGAATAGATCCTGGTGGGAGATTTACATACCAAGTAAATGCATTCCCTGTTAATGAATTTGAAAACAAACGAAGTTTCAAAAAATCATTATTTCCAGCTTCACCACATTGACCAGTGAACCTCCCAATATGCTCTATAGTTGATTGTTCTCCTTCACCAGAGAATAGAGCTAATTCCGGGACTTTATACCCTCTTGGGAATTCATATGTTCTATCAATCCAATCAGGATATGGCTTTCGATACAATGGGACCTGAATATTTCTATTCAGAGGTCCATATGTTTCTTGAATTAATTCAAGAAGTTGATTTCTAGTTGCCATAATGGGTTGATTTCCAGGTATGTTTGTATCAACATTTTGATTCTGAATCACCCTAAAGTTTTCGTTCTGACTTTGTTTCACTTTGTTTCCTTCATAATCATTAGATTTCTTCCCTATCAACCCCCCGGGTTCAATAGTACTATCATACAAAGGATTTGTAAATTGATTTGAATTTTCATGATGTGAAACATTTTTATGAGTATCATTATAACTAAACTTTACGGGCTTATTAGTAAATTCATCATAATGAAATTTACTATTCATCTTGTTCATTTCAGATGAACTACTACTTGGTTTATTAACATCTACAAACGTAGGAAATATAAACTCATTTTGTTGAGCATTCATCACTGCCTTTGATTTACTTATATCACTAAAGCCATTTGTTGGCCTTATATTTTCTTTTTGACCATAATTTGGCCTTATATATTCATTTTGGCCATAAATTGGTCTTGTATACTCATTTTGGCCATAAATTGGCCTTGTACCTACCGACCCCCCGGGTTCTAAATTCACTTGAGGAGGAATACCCAACAATGAATTTCCTGGTAGGTTCGAGACAACAGGTTGTTTCTTTTGTGAACCATTATAAATTTCTTCATTTATAGAAGTACATTGTTTATTCATAGTATTTATAATGGTTTGCTGTAATTGCTGAGTAATTTCAGCCACTAATGGCCGAAATATCTCAGAAACTTGTACTGCTAACTGCGACAGAGTTTCTGGATCAGTATTTTGTAGATTAACTCTTTCTATACTAGCTTCAACCCTCGAGTTTTCTTCATTTTGTAATAAATTTTGATCTTCAAGAATGGCTTCAAGGCCATCTTCTGGCCTGTTTTCACCTTGATTTGAAGATTCCGTTTGTTTAGATCTTCTTGTCATCATAGTATGAAGATTATATATTTTGCCTTTTCTGTCCCACCGGGCGTGCCAAAAAAGATGTTCGCTTAGGAAATCTCCAAGTGGCAACTGCACACGTATGGTTTGAAGTGGGGGGCGTGCCAGAAAGGTTGACCTTACACCGTTTCAAGGTAAAAGATTGGTTCGAAGTTACTCGAGCCAAAATATATTAATCAGGCAATTGTGAGAATTCGGTGTTGCCTCAATGAAGAGGACTTTTAATTAATCAAATAAGGCAAAATAATTGTAAATGGCTCGAAATGTAACAAGTAAAGCAATAAATAAAATACTTCAAAGAAACCACATAATCATATTATTACCTCCATTTCTGGTATAGCAATTATACACTTCTGTTAAAGTCCTTCGAAGCAATCAGACAGAA
>JAESVK010014240.1:0-12553 GCA_017140935.1 Hamamelis virginiana | reverse complement strand
AATTGTAACTGAAGGGTTCACTGTGTTATGATTAACCTTCACACAACCTAGGGTGTGTCTTGACATATTGCTAGATGTCACTCAGGACTAGTAGAGGCCAAAGAGAAATTGATTTCTCAAAAAGAAAATTAGAAGAGTTCTAATTTGAACCTTAAATAAAAGTAGTTTTATTTGAAGGATAATTTATTATCCTAATTCCTACTACTAGGTTGTTGTGAACCTAAGAGGTCACACACATATAGTTGGTAGCTTCATTTAAAGAAGAAGAGAGAATAATATGCAAATATCAATTAACTAGAATATCAAGTTTTTGAAATTTGAAATTTGAATTTTGAAATTTGAATTTTGAATTTTGAATTTTGAATTTTTTGAAATTTGAAATTTTGAAATTTGAAATTTGAAATTTGAAATTTGAATTTTAAATTTTGAATTTTGAAATTGTCATGAGATGACAAGATAATTAAAGATTTCAAATAGTTAATTGAATTTCAAGTTAGTTGAAATTTAAATTTGAAATGGTTTCAAATTATAGATAAGATGACACATTATCTTATCATTGCATTTATAATTTGAATTTGATTTATTTCAAATTTGAAATATGGTTACTATCTATCTAATAAGTGAGCTAGCACTCATCATATAGATAGACAAGAGGGGTGGCTGGCCATACCAAGGAGAATAGGATCAAAGTGTTTTGTGAAAAATTCCCTAGCCATCTCCTCTCTCTCTTTCATCTCTTGGAGCTTGCAACTAGTGTGGATCAATCTTGGAGGCCTTCATCTACTTGGGGCTGATCTACAATCATTTAATCCTACTCTTAAGGCTATCAATGTAAGTTGTTTACATTATTTAAGTATTGATTTATAGCTTATACAATCATCATGTGATCTTGGTTTATATTCCATGGAAGAAAAATTTTTATTCCGCACGTTTCCATGGGATTCTTTCACAAGGCACCAACATATGGGGACTCTCATCCACCATCTCTACTCTTGGAGCCTAGAACACATCTCTCATATATTCACTCCAAAGACAATGTAAGTTAAATCTCATCAATAACTTTTGGTTCATATGCAATTGATTGAGTTGAAATGCTTGTTTGCATGTTGTGATTGTTGATTTTCATATCATTATAACTTTTGGGAAAAGCATGGGAGCCCCATTTCATAGCTTCACAAGCTTGTCAATGGTGCACACCAAGTGTTTGATGAAATGCCTCAATGAAGTAAACTTTGATTTTTCAAATCAAACATATCCTAATCATGTTTCAATGATTTTTATAGGATTTTAGAAAAATTTGCCATGATCAATCTTCTTTGAAAATATCATTTTGAAAATATGCATATCACATGTTTGATAAAATGCTTAAATGGCACCATCATCCATTTTCTTATTTACAAGTCATTTCATGTCAAGTAAAGTACCTCAAAAATTTTCTATGTTGTTTAATTTGATTAAAACACCATCAATTTTGAATTTGAAACACTTCGGATTTTGGTGACACTACCCATGCCTTTGATAATAAATTGTATCATACAATATGCACAATTTTTGTTTTTTTTTTTGTAAAAACCTTTTAAAGATGTATTGATCATTTTGGCTCATTCAAAGAATAAATTTTACTCCATTTCATGGTATGTAAATCAACAGCCATACTTGCATTGCATTTGAATCAAAATTCACTTAGAAATAATAACATTTGCTTTTATGTGAATATAACACAAATTTGCTTATGCAGCCCAATTTCGAAATTCGTACACATACTCCTTGGGCAAGCTAATCAAATGCTCGGAATTGATGGAGGCACGTCAACCTCAAGCCAAGGCTATTGTAGAGCAGGCAGGCTTCAAGTTCTTTCTAGATTCTCTCTGGCTTGATAACATGGACAGGATGGCTATGATAGCTCTTTCTGAACTCTGGTGGGACACCACCAACACAATTCACTTCGGATTTGGGGAAATGACTATGACCCCACTCGATTTCACCATGATTACAGGACTTCCTATTGGAGGCCAACCGCTCTCTTTTTATTAAGAAGCTTATACCGATGAAGAATACTTGCTAAATCTCTTGGATGTTGAAAATGTTCCATTGACAAAAAGAGGAGTCAGGCGCTCTTGGCTCTATAATAATTTCAGTATCCAAATCGAAGAAGAGGGTAGAGATCCTGAAGATATTGCCCGAGCTTTCATCATATATATGATTTCTTGCACCTTCTTCGCGGGTACTCAGGACATAGCCCCTCTAGGCTTCTTGAAGAGTTTAGAGGATATAGATAATGTTCACCTGTACGACTGGGGTGGAGCGGCATTAGCGACCATGTATCGTTTCATGAGCGACAAATCACGAGATGTTGCTCAAGACTTCGGCGGCTTGGCTTTCATATGGCAGGTATTGATTTCATCCGGTGCCTTTCAATACAATCTCTTTATATCTTTGTCAATTTTCTGATCTTTCTTTCATGCAGGTAAGGGCCTTCATTTACTTGGGTCTTGGTTGTCCTCTCTTGAAAGAGGGGGTTAACCAATGGCCATTTTTAGCTCGCTTTTATCCATGGAACAGGAAAAAATCTAACCTCCATAGGTATAATTATGCCACTACCAAGGCTATCCTTGTTGGTTTCACTGCAGAACGGGTAAAATCTCAAACCACTGTCTTTCTCTTAAATCTTCCAAATTCAACTCTTATACTCTTCATAATCCTCATGTGAACTAGGACCCATGGGGTATTTGGAGGACTACTTTGGCTTCCCCCACACACAAAGCGTACTCATGACAAATAGGCAAATCTTGTTTGAGGGGCCTGCTGGCAGATACTGGTACTTGGGTGAGAGAGTTTGTCGCCAAGTCTATGGAAACATAGATGCAGCTAGGGTGCCTTTTCTGCCTCCTGCAAACATGCGTCACACTGATAAACTGAAGGGTGAGGCCCTGTTAGAATCCAAGAGAGGAGTGGATCTTTCCGCTTTCCTTTTCTCTGATGCGAGCTACGAGGTCTTTTGCCAACAGTTCTTGATGCGTCCCTTAGCAACTGGAGAGTTACCTGAGAGGGTATGTAAATAAAGCACTTTCCTTCATCTCTGTAAAAAACTTTTACAACATTTTCATCTTTATGTCAACAGGGTCTTCGCTCCCGTGGTCAAAGCTCTAGAGCTGCTGCTAGTGATGATGATCAAGACACAAATAGGCCTTCTGCCTTGCAGCCTGCAGACTGGAACATTGAGCTGATAGTTGAAGATAACTTTATGACTTCTACTATTTCACGACCTTCAGTTGATGAGGGATATCACATAGATCCTTCTTACGAATAGGTAAACCTCCCACTGAATCAAACAACTACACACACATCCCCACAGATACACTGACATCATTCCTTTCTGACAGGTCCCTCGAGAATACTGCCAGGACTACATCGATCTTACTACTGCCATGAGGCTTGACCTTCGCATGATGAGCTTGAGGACTTCCGCTCTCACTCGTCAACAGGTGACCTCAAATCATATTATCAAATTCATCTTCCTTCCCTTCTCACAAACTGATCAAACTGTGAACACTGTTTCAAGCACCTGACCCACCACGTCATTCTTCAGCTGGTGAGGGATCTAGCAGAGGGATAAGGAGGAGCTCTCGAAGACATTGACCAATCTTTTATGAGACATGGGGTTTCATTTTGAAAATCATATGTAATTTGCAAACATTTGTGCCAAAACAAGTTTTCTCACTTTTATGGTGTATGTGCATTGTTCAAACTCATTCACTGCTACTAATTCTCACACTTTTTATCATGATTGAACTAATACCAATGTTTTAAAACTTGTAAATAGCAACAAAGTCAACAAAAATCAAATTTGGGGTCCCAAATGCACAAAAACTCGAAAAAAAGTCGAAAATAAGCAAAATTGGCAAAAATGGGCGGCCAAATCCTGGTAACCATCCAAGCCAGGACGGTTGGCCATCCACCATAGGACGGTTGGCCATTCTGCCTAGGACGGTCACCGTAATGGCCCGCCTTATTTTGCCTATTTTGAGCAGTTTCCAATTTTTGGTCTTTTCAGTTTCTAATTTCTCTTCAAATTTGACCTATGTCTATAAAAAGGAACCCTTAGCAGCCTCTACAACCATCCTACAATAGTTTTAAACATCATGGAGGCTCTCCTTCAGGTTTTGAAAAGATTCATGGCGAGAATGACGAAGGAAGACAAAAAGGTGTTCGCTCGCTTCAACTTGAATGCATGCTTTTCTCTTCAACAAATCAAGATAGAAACCACGTTTCTCATTGCTGCAAGCCACTTTTGGGATCCCACAATTCATGTTTTCAACTTCGGGGTCGAAGAAATATGCCCACTGTTTGAGGAATTCTACGCAATCATGTCTGTTCCACTGAAATGACCTTTCATATTCCCACAGATTCAGCGTAAGTACACAACAACTCTCGCTTCTCTTCTTGAGATCGCTGAAGGGGATGCTTCTACATTCATCGAAGGTACTCATCTTAATATTTTGAAATTGGCTACCTCTTTTCTTCATCCCGGCTTGAATTAGTTCACCACTTCACGGCCTGTTCAACATGCCTTAGTTTTATGCCTTCTCAGGCAATTTTTCTTCTGTACTGGCTCTTTCCTAGTTCCATTAGAACTGTGTGAACTAGTTTCACCTCTTTCTTCATCTCAAAACATGATGCCCATGGTCCTTGCCGAAACTCTGGATGGTTTAGACAAACTTTACGTCAACCCCAAAACTCCTTTTGAAGGTTGCCCCATTCTACTGCAAATGTGGTTAATTGAGAGGCTCAAATTCATTGCTCCTTCCACTGGTACTTCTTACCATGCTTCCTATCATCGCCATGCTATTAACTTACCTCGAGAAAACACTTTACTTGAATGGTTGACTTTTCTGTCTACTCTCTCTTGGGATGACATCGAGTGGTATTTACATGACTGGGATTGTTCTGGTCATTATCTGCTACGTTCTCCAGGTTATTCTGCGGTGATTTTGATAGGGCTAAAACACACTTCTTTCTATTGGGCAACCCGACTGCTTCTCCAAATGGGGACCAAACAGACGATTCCATCTCTTCCAGAGCATACTTACACTTCCAAGGTAATTTCTCTATCTGTGGTGACGGTTTTGATGTCAAAGTGGCCAACTATATTGCGCACAACTCACATCGATTTCTCTCATGGGCCTTTTGAACTAGATGAGGCTTATAAACAATGGTTATCTCAGAATATGGGTACTCAGGGACAAGAAAGGAAAGCTAGGATTTCAGGACTTATTGAAAGTCTTTCATCTGAAGAGCGAGTGGACACTTCGTCACTTCCACCTAATGCTTTACAAGTAGTAATTTACAAGAGAAGAAAAGATGATGACTCTGAAGAAACTTCAAGGAAGGAACGAAGGATTTGATGAACTTTTGAAACATATTTCCTATGCTTTTTATTATTTAGAATGAATGGAATTAGAATCATATGTCATGTAATAGACCTTTGAAAGGTTTCTCTTCATTTCATGAATAAAAGAATTCTATATTTTTAGTTTTGAATAAATCACTGCAAACAATTACAATTGAAATCAAACATTGGGTTGTTTTGCCTTATGGAATTGGACCGCACCCAAGGTAACTTTATGGGCTGCCTACATATCTCCGTCTTTTTGAACATTTCTTTTTCTCATAAAACTTTCAATTTTCTTGTTTTGAATACTTGGAGAATCAGGTCCTTGTAGTTCGTGGATCAATTGAAAAGCTTCTTTTTTTTTTTTATGCTCTACTTTTTGCCTAGGCAGCCTTTGCAGGTTTTCTACCTAGCGAGCTTTTGCCTTAATTTTTGCCTAAGTAGCCTTTTCAGGTTTTCTACCTAGCGGGCTTCTTTTTTTATTTATATATATTTTTTCTTTTATTCATACATGATACTTTTTCAATTGATCCAAATTGGTAGGCTGAGAGAATTTGTTCCCATCTATATCCATGAGACGCACGGCTCCGCCTGATAATATCTCTTTGATGATGTAGGGTCCCACCCAACTTGGCTTGAACTTCCCTCTTGGATCATGAATCGGCATTCTGATTTCTTTGAGTACCAAATCCCCTTTCTTTAAACCCATGTTTTTAACTCTCTTATTAAAAGCTCTTGCTATTCTTCTCTGATAACCTTGAACATGGTATAGGGCCCTTAATCTCTTCTCGTCAATCAGTGACAGCTGCTCATATCTATCCCTCATCCAATCGACTTCTGCTAGTTGGCTTTCCATAACTACTCTTAGTAAAGGTATTTCCAACTCAATTGGTAATACTGCTTCCATACCATACACTAATTAATAAAGTGTAGCCCCAGTTGACGCCCTAATATATGTGCGATAGCCCCACAATGCCAGAGGCAACTTCTCATGCCAATCATTGTATGTATCGGTGGTCTTCTTCAAAATCGTCTTCAAATTCTTATTGGCTGCCTCAACTGCTACATTAGTTTGCGGGCGATAGGGAGAGGAATGATGATGAACTATTCCATATTTCTTAAGAAGCTCTTCGGTTTCTTTTCTAAAATGTTGCCCATTATCTGAAATAAACTCCCGTGGCACTCCATACCGGTAGATGATGTTGCACTGTATGAACTTGGCAACCTGCTTAGCATTCAAAGTCTTGTAGGATGCTGCTTCTACCCATTTGGTAAAGTAATCTATGGCCACCAATATGTACTCGTGCCCATTCGAGGCTGCAGGTGTGATCTTGCAGATGATATCAATGCCCCATATTACAAATGGCCATGGTGATGACATGGTAGTGAGTGGCATGGATGGCTGATGCTTACCACTTGCAAACACTTGACACTTATGACATTTCTTGACATGTTTAGCACAATCACTTTCTAAGGTCAACCAATAGTAACCCAATCTCAAAATCTTTTTCGCAAGCATATACCCATTTATATGTGGAGCCCCAGCCCCTTCATGTATTTCCTGAATGATCCGCTCTGCTTCATCTTCTTTCACACACAAGAGATGGACACCGTCAAAAGACCTCTTATACAACTTCCCACTGCACAAGATGAACTGGCTAGCCAACTTTCTCAAAGTTCTTCGATCAACATAGGATGCCTCCGACGGATACTCCCCTTTTTCTAAGTACTGCTGAATATCATGATACCACGGCTTCCCGTCGTTTGGTTATCCTTCCCTTAGGGCACAACAGTAGATGGGCTCTTCTCTAGATTCAACAATCATCGGTGCTATTCCCCCTTCCACTGAAATCTCTGTCATGGATGCTAGAGTGGCTAAGGCATCTGCAAACTCGTTCTTTTGTCTAGACAGGTAAAAGAATTTTATTTGACGGAATTCTTTCACCAATGTCTCTAGATAATCACGATATGACAGCAGCTTCTCATCCTTAGTCTTCTATTCCCGTCTAGTCTAATATATGATAAGGGCTGAATCCCCATACACTTCAAGCTCTTCTACTCCCAAGGCCAATACTGATTCTAAAGCTAGAATGCAAGCCTCATACTCAGCTATGTTATTGGTTGCCTTAAAGTTCAGTTTCACTGTCACGGGTATCATCACATCTTCTGGCGTCTCCAAACAAACTCCTATGCCGCATCCTTTCCTATTCAATGCTCCATCAAAGTGCGATTTCCACACCTTCTTCTCTACCACAAGGATTTCTTCATCCTGGAACTGGTAATTTCCATTGTTTGCTTGTGAAGTAGCACATTCTGCCAGGTGTTCTGCTATAGCTCTTCCTTTCACTGATTTCTGCAGAATATACTGAATGTCGAATTCTGACAATAACAATAACAACCGCGCTATTTTATAGGACAAAGTAGGCTTCTCAAGCAGATACTTCAATGGGTCCATTCGACTGATCAAAAGTACTTGGAAAGACATCATGTAATGGTGAAGCTTTTGAGTTGCCCATACCAATGCCACGCATGTCTTTTCCAAAGCACTATAGTTCACTTCATAATCCGTCATCTTCTTGCTGAAGTAATAGATAGCATTCTCTTTCAGGGATTCCTCGAGATATTGAGCTAACATAGCTCCCATCGCGGTTTCGGTGACTGTTAAGTAGAGTAATAACGGTTCACCTTGTCGCGGGGGAACCAGTATTGGTGGGTTGCTCAAATATCTTTTGATGATATCGAACGCCTCTTGACATTCCTCGTTCCACTTGGTCGGTACATCCTTCTTTAGCAGCTTGAAAATGGGTTCACAGATGGTAGTCAACTGAGCTATGAAACGGCTGATAAACTGAATCCTCCCCAGGAATCCTCGAAACTCCTTTTCTGTTCTTGGTGGTTGCATCTCCATGATGGCTTTGATTTTCCCCGAATCTACTTCTATCCCTCTCTGTGTGATCATGAAACCGAGCAGTTTTCCAGCAGTCACTCCAAAGGCACATTTCTGAGGGTTCAGACGCAGCTTGTACTTGATAATTCTTTCAAAGAACTTCTTCAGAGCAGCTAAATGTCCTTCCCTATCCACATACTTCACGATCATATCATCTACGTACACTTCCACCTCCTTGTGGATCAAATCATGCAGCAGTGTGGTAGCCATCCTTTGGTATGTCGTGCTAGCATTTTTAAGACCGAAGGGCATAACCCGATAACAAAAGGTCCCGCATTGTGTGATGAAGGCTGCCTTTTCCATATCTTGGGAAGCCATTTTGATCTGATTATAACCCGAAAAGCCATCCATAAAAGATAAGAGTGCATGGCCAGCAGTGTTGTCAACCAATACATCTACATGAGGCAGAGGGAAATCATCTTTAGGGCACGCCTTATTGAGATCTCTAAAATCAACACACATTCTTACTTTCCCATCCTTCTTAGGCACTGGAACGATGTTGGCTAACCATTCTGGGTACTCCACTACTTGCAAAAATCCGGCATTCATCTGCTTGATCACCTCATCCTTAATCTTCAAGGCCCATTCTGGCTTCATTCTCCACAACTTCTGCTTGACTGGCTTAACATTCGGATTAGTGGGAATGAAGTGCTGCACAATGTCGGGATCAATGCCCAACATGTCTTGGTACGACCATGCGAAAGCCTCGATGTTCTCTTTCAAAACCTCTACCAATGATTCTTTCTCTTGCGGCAACAGTGTTGATCCAATTTTAATTATTTTAGGTGATTCATCCGTCCCTAAATTGATTGAAATTAATTCATCCATGTTAGGTTGAGCATGCCCCTTTCCATATTGCTCGTCGAGCTCAGGAGGAACATCCTCTCGTGGGTCTATATTCATGCCATACAAATCTAGAGATGATAAAAAAGAGACACTGCAAGAGAGATGAGAAAGAATGAATACTTCTTTTATTAATTGAAAGTTAAATAACAGAACACAGAAGATGAAACAAACTGACACTCGTACCTCCTTAATTGAGGTCGAGGTTTTTATTGGAAACAAGGAAATCCTACACTACTACAGAGAAAACAGGGAAATCCTATTCTACTGAAGACACCTACAAGTTATCATCAGATGGAAGTGACTCGATCTCCTCACAATCATGGATGAAAGGACAATCTTCAAAGCCCCAGTTTGGTAAAGGTGGAGTCGTGGGTTTAATTGGATAGATCGCCTCGACTTCATAAGTATGCACTTCGAGACACAGAACCGCCTGCTCGAACATATCTGTCATGGCACCAGCATCAAGGTCTTCAACCCAATCCTTTTCTTTCTTATGGGTCTCACTAGTAACAATATCATCATCCACTGAAGCAGTAAGAGAGCACCATTCATCACCAAAGAAAATCTCAAACCCAGGTACACTGATCTTTTGATCCTCAAGGTAGCACGGTTCAGGAAAACCACAATATGGAAAGTCATCACCCTCCTTGACGAAAGCCCCATTCAAAGTTGGCCTATACAGTTCAAGGGTTGAGTCAATGGTTCGTCCTTTCGCCCTCGAGGAGTCTTTCTCTTTTTTCTTCTGAGCCATTATCTTCTTATCTTCCTTAGTAGGTTTGTAGCCTAACCCATAAGGATAGATAGCAGAGGGGTACTTCACAGTATCAAAAATGCCTTGCAATCTTCGGCCCAATCCCATTCCAGGGAAGAATCCCACTCCTTTCATAATTTGTCCTACATGCAAATTCTCATGAGGATTATAATCGAGAGGTATCAACTCTTTCTGCTCGGGATCTCCTTCAATAGCTTGTACATACTCAAACCCTGACAATAACACTTCTGACGGTTCCTGATTAATTTTACAGATCAGCACTCGAACACTTCGATTCATCTCCATATCCCCTATCAAAGTGACCACTGATCCCTCGTGTGGAAACTTGATTTTCTGGTGAAGCGACGACGGCACAGACTCGGTCAAATGAATCTACGGTCTTCCCAAAAGCAAATTAAAACTGGCTGGTACATCTAAGATCTGAAAATCAACCTTGAATTCTACTGGCCCAATAACAACTGGAAGAGTCACCATTCCCACAACTTCTCTATGAGTATTATCATAAGCTCTAACGGTCTGTCCTGATGGTAAGAACTCAGATGGTTCGATCCCCAATGTGGTTGTAGTACTAAGCGGACATACATTCAATGTTGAACCGTTATCAACCAAGACTGAAGGAACTCTCTTTCCCATGACATCTACTGTGATGTACAAAGCCTGTCGATGATTACTCCTACTCTTGGGTACGTCAGATTCAGTAAATGAAATGGATGGTCCATGATAAACTGGATTTACCAAACCTACCAAACCCTCAGAAGACGTATCAATAGGGACCTGCACTTGATTCAACAACCGAAGCACCGTCTGTCTGTGTTTCTGTGAGGCCATGAGTAATCCCCAAATGGTGATGTTAGCCTGTGTTTTCTTCAACTATTTCAGTATCTCTTCCTCTTCTTCTATGACATCTGATCGCTAACCATTCTCTAATTCTCCCAACGGATTACTGGCTTCCAAATGAGTTGGTTTGAAATGGCGCCCGCATCGAGTCAGATGGTCTACTTCTTCATCACTAACCCACAGATTCTCTATGGTTTCAAGTGTGTTCATGAGATCTTCCCACTCAATCATACTGATCAAATCTCTACATTCCCCGGTGATCTTCGCGACTAAAGAGATTCTATTCTCAAACTGTTCCTGCATGATATTCTGACTCGACTCTTCGAGTGAAGAAGGAATAACTGATTCAACTTCTGCAGGCAAATCATCCCACACCGTATGAATGATAGGTTCATCAGAAATCTTTCTCGATGAATAGAGCACATAATAATCAAATTTGCCGCTTGACTGTCCTAACAATCCGACCTCTAGGTCTCCCGCCAAATATCTCTCCTTCAACTGACGTTGAGAATTCCCACTTCTAGGCACTTCCTCGGGAGTTTCAGGTTGTAAAAACTCTTCAGGCTGTACAGGTTCTTCAGGCAGATACAACTCCCCATCATCGAGTAAATCCTGAACTAGTTTCCCTAAAACTCTGTAATTCTCCATGTTATGCCCGAAGACGTCGTGGTACTAGCAAAAAGGCTTATGGAAGCGGGGTATGAGTGGAGTAATGAGGCCTTGGGATTGGGCTTGGTAAAAGGCTTCGGTTAAGGTAGTTTTGAGTGGGATATATGGGAGGATTGGGTAACGAATTTTTGGGTCGTCGAGGCCCAGGGCATTGATTTGAGCTGGCGGTGGTACAACATAGGTTGGGAGAGGATTACTGGTGATATTTGGTTGGCTTAGTGGATTTGGTGGGGCTATGACTTTCTTGTCAATGAGGTCTTGGATTTCATGGCAAAGGCACATGCATTGGTTGGTATGATGGCCCTTAGATTGGTGGAATTGACAATACTCATTCTCTTTGAAGTTTCTGGTTAATGGATCTGGAAGAGGGCGGGGTTCCAAAGGGGCAAGGAGACCACGTGCCTTCAATTTCTCAAGGACACGTTCCTGGGATATGTATAGATTGGCGAATTGGCTAGCCGGCTCTCTAGCTTGGAATGGACGGTTTGATTGGGTAGCTTGAATAGGTTGGGTGATGACATTGACTTCAGGGTTGGGCTTACTGTTAAGGGGTGGTTGGCGGTTTCTAAAGGGTTCTTCGGCCTTGAGAGCCCCACTAACCAGAGCATCTTCAACTTGAGTACCAGCAATAATAAGGGCCTTGAAATTAGGGAAGTAATGTGAAAACAAATACTTGTTGTAGATGGGCAAGAGACTCTTCAGTACCATCTGCACTTGCTCATCATTTGTAGGCCTGTGGATCATTTGCGAAGCTTTCGCCCTCCATCTAGAAATAAAGGCAGAGAAACTCTCCCTCGGTTCCTATTTAGTAGTCTCAAAATCCCTACGAGTCACATCAATCTCAGTGTTGTACTTGTAATGATTAGTGAATTTATTGCAAACATCCTCACATGTCTTCAATTTAGTCTCATCTAAAGATAGAAGCCACTTCGAGGCTGACCCTTTCAGTGATTCATGAAACATCTGAGCCAACAGCTCATCATCGGCTCCATGAGGTTGCATCGCCCTCACATACATCTTCAAATGGGTTTTAGGACAACCCATCCCATCAAACTTCTCTAATTCCGGCATCTTAAAACTGAACGGCATA
>JAESVK010014228.1:0-10101 GCA_017140935.1 Hamamelis virginiana | reverse complement strand
CGCCCGCGCACACACCCATCACGTGACAAGAGATTTTTAGCAGAACACCATTTTGGCACGCCCGGTGGGACATCAATTGACCATAGTTGAATGTCACAGAGAGTTACTAGGTCGATGAGTAAAGAAACTAATCCAACCCACGCCGGGGAATCGCGCCCTGAGCGATCCCAAGGGGATGATGTCACACTAGCAGACCTGATGAAGGTCATACAAGATATTCCAACTTACTTGGTACAGGCTGTAAGAGACCTCATGGTCAGCATGGAAGAACGTCAAGTTGTTCTTCAAGAGACATTGATCGACAAAATAGAAAATATGTCAGACCAACAGCATAATCTTTGTCTTGAAATTTCAGGCTTGGTAAAGTCCAACCAGCCAACTGAGAAACCCAGAGATTTTTCTCTGAACAAGGACCAGACCGTGGAACATGAATCCGCCGGTCAGAATATCAATAATGAAAAGAATGGCTCGAAACACTTGAGCCACACTAATCAATCGATTAATATGCTTGAGGATGAGCGACCGTACGTTCCACCACCACTTAGGAATGGAGATACTGGTCAGAGAATGGCTTTAGGAGCTTCTAGTTCCGACCCAATGGCCAAATCTCTTGGCAAACAGCCAATGGGTACTCAGACACTCGGGGGGCAGGCCTCTAAGATTGGTTTTACTCAAGCCAATGTCCATGGCCTGCCATATGAAGATGATGATAGGTTTAGACCTAATTCTCAAGACTGGTATTCTCATATGCCCGGGGGGCAAAACGGGAGGCCGTCAAGTAAGACGTATGTATCCCCGGTCTTATCTCAAGACCGACAGACTGGAGCCCGGCCTTCAGCCGATAATCCCGGCCATATTCCGGCTGATCGGAATGAATTGATGGCTTTAGTCCAGGAATGTGTAGGCCAGACAACACATAGGCGACTGACTAGACCTTTGTATCGGAAACCTTACCCAGAATGGATTGATAGGAATAATGAGTTTCCTAGGGGCTATAAAGTGCCTGATTTTACTTTGTTTACTGGAGAAGGCGGCCAATCTACTGTTGAGCACATAGGCCGTTTTACTATTCAGTGTGGTGAAGCCTCGGTT
Source organism: Hamamelis virginiana (assembly GCA_017140935.1). Classification (NCBI taxonomy): domain Eukaryota; kingdom Viridiplantae; phylum Streptophyta; class Magnoliopsida; order Saxifragales; family Hamamelidaceae; genus Hamamelis; species Hamamelis virginiana. The sequence continues at coordinate 9,009 of JAESVK010014228.1, read as the reverse complement.
AATGAGAATTTAAGACTGAGGCTATTTGGTAATTCTTTGACCGGAGTTGCATTTACGTGGTACATTAGCCTGCCGCCTAATTCAGTCTTAAATTGGCGGCAGATGGAAGAGAAATTTCATAATCAATTCTATAGACAGGAGCCCGAGGTTACAATGGCAGACCTTTCCTTGCTCAGACAATTATCTGGCGAGCCAGCCGAGCAATACATTAGCAGATTCAAAAAAGCTAGGAATAGGTGTACCGTTTTCTTACCAGAGCCAGAGTTTGTGAAATTGGCTCAAAACGGTTTAGGCCTAGAATTAAGGAAGAAGTTTGAAGGTATGGAGTTTGATGACTTGTTTGAGCTATCGGCACGTGCAGCCCGATATGAAAGGCTATTAAAAGAAGAAACACAGAAGTCATCCTCCACCTATGGGACATATTTTCGAGATCCCAATGTTGAGATTGATTTAGCTGAGGTAATCGGCAATAGACCTATTGTTTGTAAGTCTTTGGTCAGAAAAGATGTTGAGGTCCCGGTTGACCCAACACGAAGGAGAAATATGATGGATACGGCTAAGAAGTTTTCATTTGATATCACAAAGGCCTCAGAGATCTTTGATCACTTACTGGCTGTGAAATTCATAAGACTATTAGATGGCCACAAACCATCCTCACGTGATGGAGAAGATTATTGTAAATGGCATGCATCTAATAGACATGGCACTAATGATTGTGTCGTTTTTCGTCACGTACTGCAGGGTTGTATAGACCGCGGCCTTTTGAAATTCCCAGAAAAAGAGAAAGAGGCCATGGCGGTCGACACTGATCCCTTTCCTGTTGCAGAAATTGCTGTAGCCACAACTGATCTGAAATCTTTAGGACCACGGCCTAAGAATGGAGAGACACAGGCTAGACCTTTTATTCGGAGGCCTAGGATGGGACAGCGACCGATGTTCCACTTTAACCAACCAAACTTTCAAGGTTTCTGAGCTCAACCAGTTCAGAATTTTTGTAACCATTGCAGTCATCAAATTCAAAGATTCCCTTGCCCACAGTTTGGCAGGCCTTCATGGCAACAAGCTAGGGCAATGGGGAGGCAGCCAATGCAACAGCCAATGTTCGCACCAACGTTCAGACCTCACTTCCAACCTTGGAGTAGATGGGAATGGAGACCGAAGCCTTCTTTTCGAGATTCCTCTATATCAACACCGGAGGTGGCTCAATCCCAAATACTGAGAACGGTGAGACCTCCAGTAACCAAACCTGGGGTTTGGACTCGGCTTCAGCATCCAAAGTTTCCAGCACCGCTGACTAGAACCCAGAAGAGACGTTTACAAAGGCGGAGAGCTGAAGAGAGACATTTCTTTGACAAGGCCCAGAGTTCCAATGTCGGGAATTCTGACCAGGCTTTGAAAATCTCAATCACTGGTGATAAAAGACAAGTACTGAAGGTTACGACCAAAAGAAGTGGTAAGAATGAAGATACTCATGGTTTATTCTCAGTTTTGGATAGTGCAAGTGAAACAGATACTGATGCGAAAGCGGACGGTCAGTCGGCTTACCCAACGTCTCAGACCTTGGATTTCCCGGCCTTTCAGCATGGTGATGAGGAAATCAATGACGAACCAATTTCAACACAAGAAATCGTTTTGAAAGACGACAAGGCCGAACAGATAGACGAAGATCAGATTTGCGGCTTCGAGGACTTGGAGGACAATTTTTGTATCCAGTTTGGTTCATTACCTCCTGTAATGGATTGTAACGTTACCATTATGTTACCTGCTGTTTTCCAAGCCAAATCAAAAGAAGAAGTAAAGGAGATCGATGTTGGAGCCAAATCAGTAAAAGGGGTTTCATGTTTAATTGAAGAGGTAGAGAAAATGATGGAGACCGGAGATATCGAGAAAGTGGAAAATATCATTTTTGAGAAACCTCCAGAGGCCATGAACCAACATCTTCGGCCTTTATACGTCAATGTACATATGGATGGGAACCCGGTCTCAAGGGTTTTGATCGATAATGGAGCTGCAGTAAATATTTTGCCAAGTTCTACTTTGAAAAAACTTGGCAAAACTGAGAAAGACTTGATTCCAACGGACGTGACCGTTGCCAATTTTTCAGGCGGTGTAACAAAGACCAAAGGTGTCCTACCTGTGTCTTTGATGGTAGGTACTAAAGAATGTATGGCTGCCTTCTTTGTAGTTGATACTTCCTCTTCTTACAATGCTTTATTGGGCCGCGATTGGATCCATTCCAATTGGTGCATTCCATCTTCACTTCACCAGTGTATGATTTTGTGGAATGGTAACAAGGTAGAAGTAATTTGGGCGGACCAAAAGCCGTTTGTTGCAGGCTCAAATGCTGTTGAAGCACATTTGTATGAGGAAGAGGTTGGGCCTATCAAGTTCATAGGTCGTGATAGAAATGGAAAGCCTAAGGGATTGACTACAGTGAATGAGTCATTCTCCAAGCTAGCCATTGAAAAGGTGATGCGAGAAATCTCCAGGCCTGGTAATATTCTGCCTCCTAGGCCGGAGCTAACCTACATTGTGGAAGAAGTTTAATGAATAAGTTCTTCAAGGAAGGAAGTGTGGGGAAGATTATGGCGGAACTTTCCCAGAAATTAACTGACTACGCCAAATTTGAAGGACTTTATCATGTTGCCGGAGCTGAATGTATTTTAGAAGAAGACGTGGAGGTCGGGGATTATGATAGTTATGGTATTGAAGACCTCCAACCTGCACCAGCAAATATGGAAGACCTCAAAGCAGATGTTCAAGATCCATTGCTAGAGGTCAATCTGGGTGATGAAGAAGATAAACGACCTACATTCATCAGTGACTTGCTAAATGAAGATTTCAAGAAGAAGTTGATCTTGCTTTTGAAAGAATACCGTGATTGTTTCGCATGGAACTACCATGAGATGCCGGGCCTGGATCGAAAAGTTGTGGAACACCGATTACCAACAAAGCCGGGATTCAAACCACACAAGCAACCTCCAAGACGCATGACTCAAGAGGTGACAGACAAAATCAAGGAAGAAATCGAAAGGCTTCTGAAGGCCGGGTTTATTAGACCCATAAGGTATGTGGAATGGATTTCAAATATTGTACCTGTGCTTAAAAAGAACGGTAAATTGCGTGTTTGTGTTGACTTTAGAAATCTAAACTTAGCAACACCTAAAGATGAGTATCCCATGCCTGTTGCGGATGTGCTTGTAGACCGGGTTGCTAACCATAAAATACTTTCTTTTATGGATGGTCATTCGGGTTACAATCAGATCTTTATAAATGAAGATGATGTTCATAAGACCGCATTTAGATGTCCAGGGGCAATTGGTATGTTTGCTTGGATTATGATGCCCTTTGGATTACGAAATGCTGGTGCAACATACCAACAGGCAATGAACGTGATTTTTCATGATTTGATTGGAAAAATAATAGAGGTGTACATTGATGATATTGTTGTCAAATCAAAAGAGGTCGAGGATCATTTGGCGGATTTAAGAAAAGCTTTTGAAAGAATGCGGAAGTACAAATTAAAAATGAATCCCGCCAAATGTGCCTTTGGTGTGAAGGCCGGGAATTTCTTGGGCTTTCTTGTACACCAAAGAGGTATTGAAATAGATAAGAACAAAGCTCGGGCAATTCGAGAGGCTAGACCTCCATCTAATAAGACCGAGTTACAAAGATTTTTAGGACAGATTAACTTCTTACGAAGATTTATCTCTAATCTTTCAGGAAAAATCTCCATTTTTACGCCGTTGCTCAGATTACGGGCGTTGGAAGATTTTAGATGGGAATCAGAGCATCAAAAGGCTTTTGACTTGATAAAGGAATATCTTACCACACCACCAGTCTTGATACCGCCAGTTCCAGGCTTGAATTTGAGACTTTATATTTCTGCATCTGATAGATCTTTGGGGTCTATGTTAGCACAAGTTAATAAACATGGCCAAGAGCAGGCCGTGTATTATCTTAGTAATACTCTGACTGATGTTGAACAAAGATATACTACAATTGAGAAAATTTGTTATTCTTTGTTTTATACTGTTGATAAATTGCCTCATTATTTTATGAACAATGTTGTGAATGTTATTTCAAAATCTGATATTGTAAAATATATGCTCTCACAACCCATATCTAGGAGTAGAGTTGGTAGATGGGCATTGGCCATGTCTGGCTATGCCATCCGTTATATACCACAGAAGGCAGTAAAAGGCCAAGTTCTAGCGGATTTTTTGGCCGATCACCCAATGCCTATTGAGGTTGATGTACAAGTAGATTTGGGAATGGTTCAAGTGGTACCATGGCAGCTCGAGTTTGATGGATCTCGCACGGATGAAAAGGCAGGGGCTGGTATTATGATTACTGCCCCTAATAATGTTAAATATGAATTCGCCTTTCAATTAGATTTCATCTGTAGTAATAATCAAGCAGAATATGAGGCCTTGATTATTGGCCTTGAAATACTGTTAGAAATGGGGGCTAGATATGTGGATATCATGGGAGATTCGCAATTAGTGTTGAACCAAATTAATGGCACATATAAGTGCCATAGTTGGAATTTATTGCCATATCATTCGCTAGCCATTCAATTATTGAGATGCTTTCAAGATGTGACTTTAACTCATAATCCAAGATCATTGAATAGAGAGGCAAATGATTTAGCTCAACTTGCCTCAGGTCTCAATATCGAAGAAGGAGAGGTTTCTAAAACAATTTTGGTTGAGAAAAGGGCCTTACCTTCAATAGAAACGAGAGGCACAGAGGTGGAAGTGTTTAGTAATGATGTAACTCAGTCTGATTGGAGGTTTCCAATTATCAAACGTTTAATAACTCCTAATAGGCCATGTGATAAAAAGACTAGGTATATGGCCAATCAATTTGTAATGTACTCTGGGGAGTTATTTAAAAAGACTGATGATGGATTATTATTAAAATGTATTAGCCAACAAGAATCTATGTTAGTAATGGCCGAGGTATACGAAGGAATTTGTGGGGCACATCAGGCCGGGATAAAAATGCGTTGGCTATTATGGAGACATGGATATTACTGGCCTACGGTCTTAAAAGACTGTATCAATTATGCTAAAGGCTGCGTAGCTTGTCAAAAGCACGGCCAAATTCAGCATATACCTGCCACTGATTTGAATTATATTATAAAGCCTTGGCCTTTTAGAGGCTGGGCAATAGATGTGATTGGGAAAGTTTACCCGCCATCTTCAGGATCACATGGGTTTATTATAGTTGCAATCGACTATTTTACTAAATGGACGGAAGCTAAACCCATGAAGGTTGTTGATCAAGAGGCCGTGATTAGGTTTATTAAAGAGCATATTGTGCATAGGTTCGGCCTACCTGAAACGATCAACATTGATAATGCCAAGTCATTCATTGGAGATCAAGTGAAGGCATTTGCAAGAGAGTATGGGATTAAACTCACTAATTCCACTCCTTACTATGCTCAAGCAAACGGCCAAGTAGAGGACGCAAATAAAACTTTGAAAAGCATTCTGAGTAAAATGTTGAGTGAAAAACCTAGGACTTGGCATTTACGGCTATCCGAGGTCTTATGGGCTTACAGAACTTCATTCAAGGAGAGTATTGGAACAACTCCTTATGCCTTGACTTTTGGACATGATGCGGTGCTACCTTTAGAGGTCACTATTCCATCTTTAAGAGTGGCTTTACAAAATGATTTGTTACCTCACGAATATAATGAGGCCATGCTATTAGAGTTGGAAAATTTATCTGAAAAAAGATTAAGAGCCTTAAACAATATTGAGGTTCAAAAGAAAAAAATGGCAAAGGCCTATAACAAAAGAGTAAGATACAAGGCCTTTGCAGTTGGAGACTTTGTTTGGAAGGTTATTTTACCAATTGGGACCAAAGATCCAAGGTTGGGAAAATGGTCCCCAAATTGGGAAGGCCCTTTTGAAGTCTTAGATGTAATCCCAGGAGGGGCGTATTCATTAAAGGAATTAGCCACGGGAAAAACGATTAAATCCATCAATGGCAAATTCTTAAAGAGGTATTATCCCACTATGTGGGAGGCCATCCCATTGCAACTAATTCGTGTTTGTTTTGCAGGACCGTCAGGTTTAGATGCAAAGAAAGAAAAGAACAAGATCTTTATATTGCTACAAAAAACCCTACTTTAACGATTTCCATAAAACTCCAATCCACCAAAATGTTCATTCCTACAACATCCAAAATTCTGAAATGTTCAACAAACCAAAACACAAACGAAGTGTCCAGAACAAGACACAAATGTCCAAAATTAAAATTGTCCACATCTTTCCATCAAACCAAATTCATTTACCAACCATAAAAAACCCATCCACCATGAAAATGTCCAAAACAACCACCAAAACAGTAGCAAGAGAAGAGAGTAATGTTCAAGGGAATGAAAATCAAACCTGACGGTCAGGGGGGAGGCAAGCATCAAAAGTCTCCAATGAAGGGAAACCTTGAGCATCAGCCCATTCTTTCATGAGTTTAAACTCAGCCAGTTTAAGGTCTTCAGATTTCTTGGCCCAAGTCTGAGCTTCAAGGCCGGTGGAACTGTATTCACGCCGCTTTGAAGAAACCTCAACCCACAGCTCATTGAATCTTTTGTCAGCAGCTTCCATAGTGGTGACTTGAGAATCCCGGAATTGTCTTCTTGCCTCCACTTGGTTTTGAAGATCTTGAATTTGCTTCTGGAGGTTGGCAATTTCAGAGTCTACATCCCTAATCCCTGTCTGAGCCGCCACCTTTTGATTTCGAAGGCTGAGCATGATATCTTTGTTTGCCTCGATAAAGGTTTTGGTTTGTTGGCGCTGCTCAAGAAGACCTTCCCATTTCCTCCTATCAGCCAATTTCAGTCTAAAATCCTTCACGAGATCCATGACCCGAGACATACGGAGATAAATCTCGTTCATAAAAGGTTCGTACTCGGGAACACGGCGTAGGTAATTGTAGCATTGGATAAGTTCGTCGGCCATGTCTGGATCAAGATCGGGAAGGTTGGTGTTATGCAGCTCAAGGAATCTAGTCTTTTTCTCTTCAATCTCGGCCTTAGGCAGACCAGGGTCGACATCAGGAGGAAGGTCGGGTTTTGGAGGAATGGCACGAGCTTTAGGAATGGGATCATCCAAGGTGTCAAACCATGATTCGAGGTCTTCAGGGATGGGGGACTTAGGGTCAGCCATTTCTGCTTCTATGGAAAGAGACAGGAGCGGGTTTTCTTCAATTAATGCTCGAAGCTCAAAGACTGGAGTTTCTGAGTGGTCACTGGAAGTTTGGGATGAAGATTTGATGGGAGACTTTGACCGAAGCTTTTTAATGACCGGGGAATTCTCGGCCTCTTTTTCACTATGCTCAAGATAAGGTCCGCCTTCACCACTACTGGAACTATCCGAGAGATCAATGGTACCAACAGAAGGCCGAGGAGTAGTTGATCTACTGCCAACCAGACGCTGGGATCGTCGGGTAGGGGCCAAAGGACCACGAGCTGGAGATGGGTTTTCTTCAGTTTGCTTCCGCAGACTGTGAGTTGTTTTGCTGGGGATTTTCTTCTTTGAAATGCTTGGTGCTTTAGGTGCTGTTGCAGGTGGGAGTGTTCTTGATTTGAACATAAAAGAAAGCTCAGAGATGTCCGGTTTCACGTCAACCAGGCCACCTATAATATCAAATTGCAAAGAGTCATAATGCGTGATAAAAGAATACATGTAGCCATGAAAATAAGTTGGGAATAAACTTACTGTCTAGTTTCCTCCGGGCAGTGGGTTTCTCTGTTTTTCGGCCTTTTCTTTTACGGAGAATGGGAGAAGGAGGAGAGACAGCAGAAAATACGGCTGATAATGACAAAGACCCAATCTTGTTTTTGTAGGCTGTGGACCACCAGGCCTTAAATTCTAATGAAGAAGAGGGTCCTTCTGGCAGAGGAATCATTTCAAACTTATTTAGGGTTTTCTCAAGCATAAGAGAAATAGCCCTGACAGATTCTTCATTGGAAAAGATGACTCTAGTAGTGGCTGGAGAATTTTCAGAGAAAAAACAAACTGGGGCCGGAAGATTCAAATGGAAACCAAACTGACGGCTCACAAGATTTGGGCAATAGATTTCAACCCCGACCTTGGGCATTCTTTTCTCAAAGAAGCCAGCATAGTGGAGGTCAGGCACCAAGAGGTACGAACACCAGATTTGATTCTGTTTGACTAGGTGTTTATCAGAAAAAGGTGGTTTTTGTAAGAACCAAGATGGCCCAAATTCACGAGGGCCAAAAGGATAAAAAAGTTGGTCATCCCTTTGGATGGAAAGACCCCAGAAAAACTCAAAGTATTCAGAAAAAGACCGAGCAGGAGGCACATAAGCGATCCACTTATGGCCATAGGATGGAAGATCTTTACCATGGGTAGGAGAAGGGAACAGCTCAGGAAAATATTCGTAGAACCACAATTGGAGGAGCCAATGAGGGCCACCAGAAGGTGCCAAAGATTTGGTCACCATTTCATAAAGGCCTCTGTACAAGTGGCCTAAAACATAAGGTGCCAAGGCCAATTTCCGGCCTGCGGCCAAGGCCATAGCAATTCTGTGGTATTCTTGGGTCATTTGACCAGACTGACAACAGAGCACAAATCTACAGAGCCATTGGAGAAGAAAAGCACAGTGTTCTTGAAATGAAGCTTTGTTGGGAGGAGATTGATTTTCTAACTCAATATATTGAGACCAGGCCACGGTAGCAGGGGCGAAATTGAAAGAAAAATCAGAACCAAGATCTGGGACGTAAGCCGCAGATGGGATTTCCCCAATCGCAGGCAGTCCGGTTAAAGCACAAACATCTAAAATGGTGGGAGACATATGACCACAGGGGAAAGAAAAAACATTATTGGAATAGCTCCAAAAACAAGCACTAGCAGAGAGGAGCCATGGGTCCCTCGGAAATTCATGTCTACACAACTGAATATGGTCAAAGATTCCTAGGTTTTTCCAGTGCTTCCCAAACTGAGGTTGGAGTTTGTCCAACCATTGGACCCACTC
>JAESVK010014222.1:0-10818 GCA_017140935.1 Hamamelis virginiana | reverse complement strand
TGCTAGTGATGATGATCAAGAGACAAATAGGCCTCCTGCCTTGCAGCCTGCAGACTGGAATATAGAGCTAATAGTTGAAGATAACTTCGTGACTTCTACTATTTCACGACCTTCAGTCGATGAGGGATATCACATAGATCCATCTTATGAACAAGTAAGTCTTCCACTGAATCAAAGAACTACACATACATGCCCACAGATATACTGATATCATTTCCTTCTTGATAGGTTCCTCGAGAGTATTGCCAGGATTACATCGATCTTACCACCGCCATGAGGCGTGACCTTCGCAGGATGAGCTTGAGGACTTCCGCTCTCACTCGTCAACGGGTAACTTCATATCACATTCTCAAATTCATCTTTTTTCCCTTTTCACAAACTGATCAAACCGTAAACACCGTTTCAGGCACCTGACCCACCACGTCATTCTTCAGCTGGCGAGGGATCTAGCAGAGGGATAAGGAGGAGCTCTCAAAGACATTGACCAATCCTCTATGAGACATGGGGTTTCACTTTGAAAATCATATGTAATTTGCAAACATTTGTACCAAAACAAGTTTTCTTCTCTTTAAAAGTGTATGTGCACTGTTAAAACTCATTCACTGCTATTAATTCTCTCACTTTTGATCATGATTGAACTAATACCAATGTTTTAAAACTTGTAAATAGCAACAAAGTCAACAAAAATCAAAATCAGGGCCCCGAATGTACAAAAACTCGAAAAAAAGTCGAAAAAAAGCAAAATCGGCAAAATTGGTGGCTAAATCCTGGTGACCATCCAAGCTAGGACGGTTGGCCATCCACCCTAGGACGGTTGGCCGTCCTGCCTAGGACGGTCACCGTAATGGCCCGCCCTATTTTGCCTATTTTGAGCAGTTTCCAATTTTCAGCCTTTTCAGTTTCTAATTTCTCTTTAAACCTGACCTAGGCCTATAAAAAGGAACCCTTAGCAGCATTTACAACCATCCTACAATAGTTTTAAGCATCATGGAGGCTCTCCCCCAGGTTTTGAAAAGATTCATGGTGAGAATGATGAAGGAAGACAAGAAGGTGTTCGCTCGCTACAACTTGAATACATGTTTCTCTCTTCAACAAATCAAGATAGAAACCACGTTTCTCATTGCTGCAAGCCACTTTTGGGATCCCCCAATTCATGTTTTCAACTTCGGCACCGAAGAAATATGCCCACTGTTGGAGGAATTCTGCGCGATCATGTCTATTCCACTGAAATGACATTTCATCTTCCCACAGATTCGTCATAAGTACATCATAACTCTCGTTTCTCTTCTTGAGATCACTGAAGGAGATGCTTCTACATTCATCGAAGGTACCAACCTTAATCTTCTGAAACTAGCTACTTCTTTTCTTCACCCTGGCTTGAATCAATTCACCACTTCACGACCCGTTCAACATGCCTTAGTTTTATGCCTTCTCGGGCAATTTTTCTTCTATACTGGCTCTTTCCTGGTTCCATTAGAATTGTGTGAGCTAGTTTTACCCCTTTCTATATCACAAAACATGATGCCCATGGTCCTCGCCGAAACTCTGAATGGCTTAGACAAACTTCACACCAACCCCAAAACTCCTTTTGAAGGTAGCCCCATTCTACTCCAAATGTGGTTGATTGAAAGGCTCAAATTCATCGCTCCTTCCACTGGTACTTCTTACCATACTTTCTATCATCGCCGTGCTATTACCTTACCTCGAGAGCGTACTTTACTAGAATGGTTGACTTTTTTTTCTGCTCTCTCTTGGAATGACATCGAATGGTATGTGCATGACTCGAGCTGTTCTGGCCATTATCTGCTCCATTCTCCAGGTTATTCTGCGGAGATTTTGGTAGGATTGAAGCGTACCTCTTTCTATTGGGCAACCCGACTGCTTCGCCAAATAGGGACCAAACAGACAATTCCATCTCTCTCAGAGCATACTTACACTTCCAAGGCGATCTACCCATCGGTGGTAAAGGCTTTGATGTCAAGGTGGCCATCTGTATTGCGTACAACTCACATTGATTTCTCTCATGGGCCTTTTGAACTGGATGAGGTTTATAAACAATGGTTATCTCAGGATATGGGTACTCGGGGACAAGAAAGGGAGGCTAAGATCTCAGGACTTATCGAAAATCTCTCATCTGAAGAGCGAGGGGACACTTCGTCACTTCCACCTAATGCTTTACAAGTAGTACTTTACAAGAGGGGAAGAGATGATGATTCTGAAGAAATTTCAAGGAAGGAACAAAGGACTTTATAGAATTTTTGAAACACATTTCCCATGCTTTTTATTATTTAGAATGAATGGAATTAGAATCATATGACATGTAATAGACCTTTGAAAAGTTTCTCTTCATCTCATTAATAAAAGAATTCTATCTTTTTAGTTTTTGAATAAATGACTGCAAATAATTACAATTGAAATCAAACACAGGGTTGTTTTGCCTTAAAGAATTGGACCGCACCCAAGGTAACTTTATGGGCTGCCTACATATCTCCATCCTTTGAATATTTCTTTTCTTCATAAAACTTTGACTTATTTTGAATGCTTGGAGAATCAGGTCCTTGTAGTTCATGGATCAATTGAAAAGCTCCCTTTTTTTTTTTTTTTTTTTTTTAAATTTTTTGAAATGCTCTGCTTTTTGCCTGGGCAGCCTTTGCAGGTTTTCTCCCTAGCTAGCTCTTGTCCTAATTTTTGCCTAAGCAGCCTTTTCAGGTTTTCTACTTAGCGGACTCTTTTTACTATTTTTTATTTTTATTTATACATGATACTTTTTCAATTGATCCAAATTGGTAGGCTGAGAGAATTCGATCCCATCTATGTTCATAAGACGCACGGCTCCGCCTGATAGTATCTCTTTGATGATGTAGGGTCCCACCCAACTTGGCTTGAACTTCCCTATTGGATCATGAATCGGCATTCTGATTTCTTTGAGTACCAAATCTCCTTTCTTTAAGCCCTTGTTTTTAACTCTCTTGTTGAATGCTCGAGTTATTCTTCTCTGATAACCTTGAACATGGTATAGGGCCTTCAATCTCTTCTCATCAATTAGTGACAGCTGCTCATATCTATCCATCATCCAATCGACTTATGCTAGTTGGCTTTCCATAACTACCCTTAGTGAAGGTATCTCTAACTCAATTGGTAATACTGCTTCCATACCATACACTAACGAGTAAAGCGTAGCCCTAGTTGAAGCCCTAATGGATGTGCGATAGCCCCACAATGCCAGAGGCAACTTCTCATGCCAATCATTGTACATATCCGTGGTCTTCTTCAAAATGGTCTTTAAATTCTTGTTAGCTGCCTCTACTGCTCCATTAGTCTGCGGACGGTAAGGAGATGAATGGTGATGTACTATACCATATTTCTTAAGAAGCTCCTTAGTCTCTTTTTTGAAATGTTGCCCATTGTCTGAAATAAACTCACGTGGCACTGATTGAACCTCAATCATACCTTCAACTATGGTATTAATGTGTTCTCTTATATAAATAATTATATAATAAAAGTCGTTTTACATAAAGATCTGTACAATTGGGTTAATTTCTCTGTTTCAAGAAATCTGTGCAGATTGTACGATTTGAAAGCGTCGCCTATGAAGCCTTGATGATCATCTCGAATTAATGAGCATTCAGAAGAGATCCACAGCAGCCTATTGAAGTACGTGAAATCATACGAAGAATCGCTGCATATTGAAAGGCAAAGTTTCACATGTCTATCGATAGCCAATATGCGCTATCGATAGAGGCACTATCGATAGCGCATATTCGCTATCGATAGAGGTGAGGCGGCTGCGGGATATTTTAGATATTTTGAGATATTTAAGGGGCATTTTGGTCTTCTTGTAAATGGGTTTATATATAGGAATGTATATGCGACTTTAAGAGGGTTCAAGACTTTTGCTCTGAATCATTACTCTGTTAATTTTAATAGACTTCATATTACAGTTCAATTTTACATTTTATTCGGCAGTTTACTTTTTCAGCAAATTCCAATTCCTGCAATTTTTCTTTTAATGCCTGGCTCAATTCTCACTTGAGGATTGTTCTTTAAATATACAGTCTTTACTTTCAGTACTTTCATTTCTGCAATTTTCCCTTTTTATGCATGGCTCAATTCTCACTTGAGAATTGTTCTTTACTTTTTCTGTCATTTTCTTTATTTACTTAAGTCTCTTTTCTTTATTTATTTCAGCCCTTTTCTTTATTTATTTTAGCCCTTTTCTTTATTTATTTCAGTTATTTAATTACTACTTTTATTTTACTTTCTTCCATCCCGTGAACCCTTAGAGCTTGCCATGGATAAAGGATATTCTCCTCCATTGATGTGTAGCTAATACTCCAAGCTTGGGTGAGGATGAACTTGGATTCGTTATACAATCCTATTTTATAAACATCCCTATATTTGTATTATGTGATTGCATAGTTGTGAAGGTTTTACCGCACACTATCGCTAAATATAATATCATATAATTGTATATCTGTGATTGCAATTATATAATTATGCAATGGTACTTACTGGTATGAATACAAACCAGCATGCTTTATTCCCATTTAAGGTGGATAGCGATATTCCATTCTTTTCAAGGATAAACTTGCCGGTCCTGTATTCATAATCTTTTTGGGACTTCCTTCTTGTAGTTGGAAGAACCACCATACATAATTACTATATTGTGGATTTTATAATATAAATTGTATAATTGATATTCAATGGGCTTCTCACCCAAGTTCCACTCATTCCACTTAATTAATCACGTTTTAACTAGCTTTATTCAAATTCGGTATTTTCGCTTCGACCCAATCGGAGCAATTTCCACCAGCAAATTAAATTGACATTATTCTTTCAACTTAATTAATTCTAAAAAGTCTTTTCTTATAAACCTGCATTTCCCAGTGATTCGACACTCGTGCTCACCAGTCGCAATTGAATTGAGATTAGCAACACGCGGTTTTATAAATATATTAATCTTGATCACTGACAAGGAATAATCTCCCTTGTCATCTGAAGCGATCAGGCACTCCATACCGGTAGATGATATTGCACTGTATGAACTTGGTAACCTGCTTAGCATTCAGAGTCTTATACGATGCTGCTTCTACCCATTCGAGGCTGCAGGAGTGATCTTGTCGATGATATCAATGCTCCATGTTGCAAATGGCCATGGTGATGACATGGTAGTGAGTGGCATGGATGGCTGATGCTTACCACTTGCAAACACCTGGCACTTATGGCATTTCTTAACATGTTTAGCACAATCATTTTCTAAGGTCGACCAATAGTACCCCAGTCTCAAAATCTTCTTCGCAAGCATATACCCATTCATGTGTGGAGCCCCAGCCCCTTCATGTATTTCCTGAATGATCCGTTCTGCTTCATCTTCTGTTACACATAAGAGATGGACACTGTCAAAAGACCTTTTATACAATCTCTCACTGCACAAGATGAACTGGCTAACCAACCTTCTCAAAGTTCTTCGGTCAACATAGGATGCTTCTGGCGGATACTCCCCTTTTTCTAAGTACTGCTGAATATCATGGTACCACGGCTTCCCGTCGTTTGGTTCTCCTTCCTTTAGGGCACAACAGTAGATGGGTTCTTTTCTATATTCAATGATCATTGGTGCTATTCCCCCCTCTATTGGAATCTCTGCCATGGATGCTAGAGTGGCTAAGGCATCTGCAAACTTGTTCTTTTGCCTAGATAGGTAAAATAATTTTATTTGACGGAATTCTTTCACCAGTGTCTCTAGATAATAGTGATATGGCAGCAGCTTCTCATCATTAGTCTTCCATTCTCCTCTAGTTTGGCATATGATAAGAGCTGAATCTCCAAACACTTTAAACTCTTCTACTCCCAAGGCCAATGCTGATTCTAAAGCTAGAATGCAAGCTTCATATTCAGCTATGTTGTTGGTTGCCTTGAAGTTCAGTTTCACTGCCACAGGTATCATCACATCTTCTGGCATTTCCAGACAAACTCCTATACCACATCCTTTCCTATTCAATGCTCTATCAAAATGCGTTTTCCACACCTTCTTCTCTATCACAATGATTTCTTCATCCGGGAACTGGTAATTGCCTTTGTATGCTTGTGAAGTAGCACATTCTGCCAGGTGTTCTGCTATAGCTCTTCCTTTTACTGATTTCTGCAATACATACTGAATGTCGAATTCTGACAATAACAATAATCACCGCGCTGTTTTATAGGATAAAGCAGGCTTCTCAAGCAGATACTTCAATGGGTCCATTCGACTAATCAAGAGTACTTAGAAAGACATCATGTAATGGCGAAGCTTTTGAGTTGCCCATACCAATGCCACGCATGTCTTTTCCAAAGCACTATAGTTCACTTCATAGTCTGTCATCTTTTTGCTGAGATAGTAGATGGCATTCTCTTTCAAGGATTCTTCAAGATATTGAGCTAACATAGCTCCCATCGCGGTTTCGGTGACAGTTAAGTAGAGTAATAACGGTTCACCTTGTCGTGGGGGAACCAGTATTGGTGGGTTGCTCAAATACCTTCTGATGGTATCAAATGCCTCTTGACATTCTTCATTCCACTTAGTCGGTACATCCTTCTTTAGCAGCTTGAAAATTGGCTCTCAGATAGTCGTCAACTGAGCTATGAAACGGCTGATAAACTGAATTCTTCCCAAAAATCCCCGGATTTCCTTTTTTGTCTTTGGTGGTTGCATCTCCATGATGGCTTTGATTTTCCCCGGATCTACTTCTATCCCTCTCTGTGTGATCATAAAACCAAGTAGCTTTCCAGCAGTCACTCCAAATGCACATTTCTGAGGGTTCAGATGCAGCTTGTACTTGATGATTCTTTCAAAGAACTTCTTCAGAGCAACTAAATGTCCTTCCCTATCCACAGACTTCACAATCATGTCATCCACATATACTTCCACCTCTTTGTGAATCAAATCATGCAGCAGTGTGGTAGCCATCCTTTGGTATGTCGTGCCAGCATTCTTAAGGTCGAAGGGCATAACTCGATAACAAAATGTCCCAAATTGTGTGATGAAGACAGTCTTTTCCATATCTTGAGAAGCCATTTTGATCTGGTTGTAACCCGAAAAACCATCCATAAAAGATAAGAGTGCATGGTCGGCAGTGTTGTCAACTAATACATCTATATGAGGCAGAGGGAAATCATCCTTAGGACATGCCTTATTGAGATCTCTGAAATCAACACACATTCGTACTTTCCCATCCTTCTTAGGCACTGGAACGATGTTGGCTAACCATTCTGGGTACTCCACTACTTGCAAAAATCCGGCATTCATCTGCTTGATCACCTCATCCTTAATCTTCAAGGCCCATTCTGGCTTTATTCCCCGCAACTTCTGTTTGACCGGCTTTATGTTCGGATCAGTGGGGATGAAGTGTTGCACAATGTCGGGATCAATGCCTGGCATATCTTGGTACGACCTTGCGAAAGCTTCAATGTTCTCTTTCAAAACCTCTACCAATGATTCTCTCTCTTGCGGCGACAGTGTTGATCCAATTTTAATTATTTTAGGTGATTCATCCGTCCCTAAATTGATTGAAATTAATTCATCCATGTTAGGTTGAGCGTGCCCTTTTCCATATTGCTCGTCGAGCTCAGGAGGAACATCCTCTCGCGGGTCTATGTGCATGCCATACAAATCCAATGATGATAAAAAAGAGACACTGCAATAGAGATGAGAAGAGAATGAATACTTTTTTTATTAATTGAAAGTTGAATAACAGAACACAGAAGATGAAACAAACTGACACTCATACCTCCTTAAATGAGGTTGAGGTTTTTATTGGCAACAAGAAAATCCTACACTACTACAAAGAAAGCAGGGAAATTCTATTTTACTGAAGACACCTACATGTTATCATCAGATGGAAGTGACTCGATCTCCTTAAAATCATGGATGAAAGGACAATCTTCAAAGCCCCAGTTTGGTAAAGGTGGAGTTGTAGGTTCAATTGGATAGATCGCATCGACTTCATAAGTATGCAATTCGAGACATAAAACCGCCTGCTCGGGCTCTCTTTCAATAATCTGTACGTACTCAAACCCTGAAAATAACACTTCTGACGACTCCTGGCTAATTTCACAGATTGACACTCGAATATTTCTGTTCATTTCCATATCTCCCTTCAAGGTGACCACTGATCCCTGGTGTGGAAACTTAATCTTTTGATGAAGTGACGACGGTACAGCCCCAGTCGGATGAATCCACGGTCTTCCCAAAAGCAGATTAAAACTGGCTGGCACATCTAAGATCTGAAAATCAATTTCGAATTCAACTGGCCCAATAATAACTGGAAGAGTCACCATTCCCACAACTTCTCTGCGAGTGTTGTCATAAGCCCTGACAGCTGTCCTGATGGCAAAAATTCAGATGGTTCAATCCCCAATGTAGTAGTAGTACTGAGTGGACATACATTTAATGCTGACCCGTTGTCAACTAAAACTGAGGGAACTCTCTTTCCCATGACATCTACTGTGATGTACAAAGCCTGCAGATGATTACTCCCACTCTCGGGTAAGTCAGATTCAGTAAATGAGATGGACGGTCCATGATGAACAGGATTTACCAAACCTACCAAACCCTCAGGGGACGTATCAATAGGAACCTGCACTTGATTGAGCAACCGAAGCACCGTCTGCCTGTGTTTCTGTGAAGCCATAAGCAATCCCCAAATGATAATGTTAGCCTGTGTTCTCTTCAACTGTTTCAATATTTCTTCCTCTTCTTCTATGACATCTGATCGCTGACCCTTCTCTAATTTCCCCAACGGATTACTGGCTTCCAAATGAGATGGCTTGAAATGGCGTCCGCCTCGAGTCAGATGGTCTACTTTCTCATCACTAGCCCACAAATTCTTTATCGTCTCAGGTGTGCTCATGAGATCCTCCCATTCAATCATACCGATCAAATCACGCTCAACAATGGATGCATAGGCAGAACTAGGCCATTTGTGGGAATCAACCCATGGGGATCTAGGGAAAGTAGCATGGTAGACAACTTCTCCGTCTTCTCCGGTGACCTTAGCAACTGCAGAGGTCTTATTCTCAAACTGTTCCCGCAAGATATCCTGACTCAACTCTTCAGGTGAAGAAGGAATAACTGGTTCAACTTCTGCGGGCAAATCATCCCACCTCGTTGGAATGATAGGTTCATCAGAAATCTTTCTCGATGAATAGAGCACATAATAATCAAATTTGCCGCTTGATTCTCCTAACAATCCGACCTCCGGGTCTCCCGCTAGATATCTCTCCTTCAACTGACGTTGAGAATTCCCACTTCTAGGCACTTCCTCAGGAGTTCCAGGTTGTAAGGGTTCTTTAGGCTGTATAGGTTCTTCAGGCTGATACAACTCTCCATCATCAAGTAAATCTTGAACCAATTTCCCTAAAACTCTACAATTCTCCGTGTCATGCCCGAAGATGTTGTGGTACTGGCAAAAAGGCTTATGGAAGCGGGGTATGAGTGGGGTAATGAGGCCTTGGGACCGAGCTTGGTTGAAGGCTTCAGTTAGGGTAGTTTTGAGTGGGACATATGGGCGGATTGGGTAACGAATTTTTGGGTCGTCGAGGCCCAGGGCGTTGATTTGAGCTGGTAGTGGTACAACATGGGTTGGGAGAGGGTTACTGGTAACATTTGGTTGATTTGGTGGATTTGGTGGGGTAATGACTTTCTTGTCAATGAGGTCTTGGATTTCATGGCGAAGGCGCATGCATTGGTTAGTGTGATGGCCCTTAGATTGGTGGAACTGACAATACTCATTTTCTTTGAAATTTCTGGGCAAATGATCTGGAAGAGGCCGGGGTTCCAGAGGGGTAAGGAGACCACGTGCCTTCAATTTCTCAAGGACACGTTCCAGGGACATGTATAGATTGGTGAACTGGCGGGTTGGCTCTTTAGCTTGGAATGAGCGATTTGGTTGGGTAGCTTGAATAGGTTGGGCGATGGCATTTGCTTCAAGGTTGGGTTTGCGGTTGAGAGGTGGTTAGCGGTTTCTGAAAGGTTCTTCGGCCTTGAGAGCCCCACTAGCCAAAGCATCTTCAACTTGAGTACCAACAATAACAAGGGCCTTGAAGTTAGGGAAATACTGCGAGAACAAATACTTGTTGTAAATGGGCAAGAGACTCTTCAGTACCATCTGCACCTGCTCATCATTTGTAAGCCTGTGGGTCATCTGCGAAGCTTTCGCCCTCCATCTGGAAATGAAGGCAGAGAAACTCTCCCTCGGTTCCTGCTTAGTAGTCTCAAGATCGCTACGAGTCACATCAATCTCAGTGTTGTACTTGTAGTGATTAGTGAACTCATTGCAAACATGATCCCATGTCTTCAACTTAGTCTCATCTAAGGATAAAAACCACTTCGAGGCTGACCCTTTCAGTGATTCATGAAACATCTGAGCCAACAACTCATCATCGGCTCCACGAGGTTGCATCGCCCTCACATACATCTTCAAATGGGTTTTAGGACAACCCATCCCATCAAACTTCTCTAATTCCGACATCTTAAAACTGAACGGCATACGGGCCTTGGGGAACAGTGAAAAAGATGTCACATCAACCATGTCATTAGACTGACGTATCCCCTTCAGGGCCTTTTCTAAGGCTTCAACCTTACTCGACAACAAGATCGGATCCCCATAGAGGAACCTAGATCCACTGGGCTCGCCATACAGATTGATGGGCTTAGATTTTGCTCCTGCCTGGGCCTTGGCACTGTCATCAACTTGGGCTGGGATAGGTGGATCAGAGGTACTCTTCGGGTTCTCTAAGTGGGCCTCCCTATCCTGATCTGTACTGGTCTGTTTATCTTGGGAC
>JAESVK010014214.1:0-16033 GCA_017140935.1 Hamamelis virginiana | reverse complement strand
TGTTTTAAGTCGAAATTTGACGATTCAAGCGCCGAAACGATCGTGATTCTATTCTCCATGTTTTATGAAGTGTTTGAAGTGAAAATGCATTGACCAAGGTCAAAGGGTTAGGAAAAAGTCGACCGATTAGCTGTTTAGAGCCTGCCGGGCCCAAATTAGGGTTTTGAAATTTGCTAACCGATTGCTTTCGAAATCATTTCTCCTTCTTGAAAAAAGTTTTAAAATGTTTTAGGAAAGTGTTTTGAAGCCTTTGAAGGCTTTATTTTGATAAAAATATCGAATCCTGGTCGTTTCCGGTCGAAACCCTAATCTGGGCTTCGGAAGGGCCTTTCGAGCTTTGAGAGCCAGATGTGAGCCAGAAGGCTCAACAGGCCTTGCCACTGATCAACTTAGTTACCAAATACACCTTAAATATCTATGCCAAAGCCTCGAGGCCATTTGAAACAAGATCGACAGTCATTCAGGGCATTTGTGATTCAAATGACAAAACTGCCCTTCAGTTACAAAAGACCTTATTTTCTATCAAGCCTGGCTCAGAATGTCATGAAATTTTGCAGGGATGTTCCTAGACTCTCTAAAAACCTAATGCAAAAAGAACCAACTCAATCTGACCTAAAAACTTACATGTGATAATGACTTTTAACCTACTATCCACAAAGGGTAAAACTGGCAACTTAGGGTTTTGACACCCTATTTCACATCTAATCATAGGTAACCATTCATGACCATACTCATGGTCAAAAAGGGATGTCTACAGAAGCCCATCGTTGATGTTCATGGCTTCGCCAGTGAATATCAACGAAAACAAAAGACATCCCATTTTTGACACAACAAAATAGAGATAATTAACCAACAATTATTTTGAAAGCTTCGCTTCAAATTCTCTCTTCTTGGAAGTTTCACTTCTAGTTATTTCAAAGATTTTCAATCCTTTTGGAAGTTGCATTTCCAATTATCATAAAAAACTTGGGAGTCTTCGACTCATCACTAGAAATTTCATTTCTAGTTAACTTAAGGATTTTCAATCCTTTTGGAAATTGCATTTCCAATTATCATAAATGAGAGTCTTCGACTCATTACTAGAAATTGCATTCCTAGTCAACTTAAGGATTTTCAATCCTTTTGGAAATTGCATTTCCAATTATAAAAAATGAGAGTCTTCGACTCATTACTAGAAATTGCATTCCTAGTTAACTTAAGGATTTTCAATCCTTTTCAATCCTTTTGGAAATTGCATTTCCAATTATAAAAAATGAGAGCCTTCGACTCATTACTAGAAATTGCATTCCTAGTTAACTTAAGGATTTTCAATCCTTTTGGAAATTGCATTTCCTATTAAAACTTTGAGAGTTTTCAACTTAACTTAGAAATTTCATTTCTAATCACCTTAAGGATTTTCAATCCTTTTTGGAAATTTCATTTCTAGTCATCATATCATATCTTAATATCTCCCATAGATCATTTTCATATACATTTCATGTATATTTCATCAATTTCACAAAGACTTATGAATTTGGGCCTCCAAAATGAGCTTTTCTCATTAGCCACCCTTCATGGGTTTTCTCACTTCTATAATTCCCTTCATGGGCCTCACAAACTTACTAAATCAAATGTATTCCTAATCATTTCATGATTATAAACTTGATTACACAATCGTTTCATTCATTCATTTCTAAATCTCATGGTTTTCAACCAAAACTTTATCATTTCATGTGAACTTTCCTATTCACAATCACTTAATTCTCACTTTGGTATGCACCAAATCTTCTTCATTTCTCATCAACTCATCAAATATCATTCAATCTCAATCAAATGCACTTTCCTAAATCAAAAATTGAAAGGAAATGAGCCAAAAAAAGGTCAAAATAGGCAAAAATAGCCAAAATTGGGCCTATTGGGCTTGAAAAGTCAAAATTAGTCAAGATAGAGCATCAAGGATGGATGACCATCCAACCAAGGATGGCCAACCGTCCAAGGTGGACGGCCAGCCGTCCCTTGGTGGACGGCCACCCGAGCCCTCATCTCCTATTTAGGTGGTTTGAGCCCCCATTTGCATATCACTTCAAATTTCACCCATTTTGAGACTTTCTCTTTCTAGAATTTTCCAATTTCTCTCAAGATTCATCAAATTTGATTTCATTCCATTCAAATTCATCTCCTAAACACTTCAAGTGTTGCTAATCATCTTGATTTGTGAATCAAAAACCTAGGATTTCATCCTTGCATTTCAAATTTGGGGATCTAGAAACCCAAATACACATATACCCATTTTCTTCAAGTTCATCTTCTACCTACATTCATGGAAAATAGGTATGAATCAAAGTACCCATATATGAAGATGAAGAGCTATAAGGCACCATCTCATGATCCCAACAACTCAAGCTTGCTATTGGAGCCTAATAATCATCTCTCTCACATTCACACCCTACAAGAGGTGAGCTTACTTTCCATGCTTTCTTATTGAATCATTGATATCTAGATGCTTCAATATTGATATTTGGATATTGTTTGATGACTTGTGTTCATGAAATTTGTATTTGGCAAAGCTTGGGAGCCCCATTTCACTAGCTTTACAAGCTTGAAATATTGCCCACCAAGTGTTTGATAAAATTCCCAAGAGATTAGAATTTGATTTTTTGATTTAAATTTCTCATGCCATGATTCAAATATATTTCAAACATCATTTGGATACTTTCAAAAACTTCATGACAAGTTTTCACAATCATTTTCAAAAATGTGCATACTAGGTGTTTGATAAAATGCTTAAAGGTAGGCAATTCCTAATTTTTCAACTCATTTCATCATGTCATGATTTAAATGTGTTTCAAACATCATTTGAATATTTTTGAACTATCATGACAAGTTTTCATAATCATTTTCAAAATGTGCACACTAAGTGTTTGATAAAATGCCTAAAGGTAGGCAATTTTCAATTTTTCAACTCAATTCATCATACCATGCTTTTTCAAATATTTTCAAAATAATCATATCATGATATGTTTTCAAAATACTTTAAGTAATGCACATATCAAAAATTTGCATAAATTAAGACTTAGCTTATTATTGCATAAAGTGTCATTTTCATGATTTTTAAATAAATTTATCTCAAAACTTATGCTAAGTATTTATTTCATGATTTTCAAAATTCTATTCTCTTGAGATTTTCATTTCCAATTCAATTTCCCTGAAAAGAAGTCATATGGCATTTTAAATGAATTATGCTAATTCTTGATGTAAAATTGAAAATACCAAAATTAACTACATTAATTATGGTACATATTTTTTTGAATAACTCACAATTGACAAATTATTTGAGAAATAAAATTTGAACATTTTTTGAAAATGTGCCATTTTGTAAGTTAATTTTGTATTCTTGATTCAAAGAATTAGCATAACTTATCTTTTATCCATTAATCTTTATCTTTACAGCCAGAGTTCGACATCAGGACTCGATCCTCTTTACAGGGTATCATTGGATGGTGGGCTAAGATGGACACTCTCCAACCGTACGTCAAAGCCACTATCAGAAGACTTGGTTTTGGAGATTTCATAGACTCACTATGGGTTGACACTACGGATCGACAGGCCCTCATGGTCTTATCTGAGCTTTGGTGGGACACCACCAACACTTTCCACTTTGATTTTGGGGAGATGACTATGACTCCCCTTGACTTCACCATGATCACAGGACTTTCCATTGGGGGTCGTCCTTTGGATTTTTACAATGATGCTAGCAAGAATTCGACCTATTTGGATACCTTTCTTGGGGCAGGCGATATTGAGATTGTGAAGAGATCAGTTCACCGAAACACTCTTCTTACCACATTCAGCAATATGCCTGAAGGAGCAGATCCCGATTACATCGTGCGGGCTTTCCTTTTGTACTTATTTTCATGCACCCTTTTCGCAGGTACTGCTGATTTGGCACCTCTAGGCTTCCTTGCTAGTTTGGAGGATATTGATACCATTCCTCAGTATAACTGGGGTGGTGCTGCCTTAGCCACTATGTATAGGACCATGTGCTGTCGGTCTCGAGGGGTATGCATTGACTTTGGAGGCATGGGATTCGTTTAGGAGGTATACTCACTTATCTTAAGAAAATATCACAAATTTCCCTCTACTTATCCTCTAACAATGCACATATTCTGCAGGTATGGGCCCATGAGTACCTCAATCTAAATAGCCTAACCTTGATTGCCAATGGCTTCTCTTGGCCAACCCTTGCCCGATATGCCCCGGATCGGCGAGTGACTGCCATTGCTCATAGGCATGATTATGCTTACAGTCGTGCCTTTCTTGCAGGGTTGCGCTCTAATAAGGTAACCATCTTCATTCCTGCTTTCTTTTCTCAATGCTTAAACTTTCTCTAATATACCCTGTCCTCAGGTTAAGTGGAATCCTTGGCGCCATTGGAGAGGTACCATGCACGTTCAACTTAACTCTGTTGTTGAGATGTCACATAAGAGGATTCCGCTCGAGGGGCTTTCTGGCAGATATTGGTACCTTGGGGAGAGAGTGCGTGCTCAGCTTTGTGGGTCTTATTCAGTTGCCCGTGTACCCTATGCACCTCCTCCTTCTATGAGGTACACTGATAGGTTGACAGACCATGCCTTAGCAGATGACATAGCTGGTGTATTTACTGATGCTTTCCATCGCCCGCATGAGGATTATCGTTCATCCTGTCAGCACTATCTGATGCGTCCCTTAGTATCGGGATTTCCCCCTACTGAGGTATTGAAATTTCTCCCTTGATATTCTTACCTCTTTTCTCATATATCATTCCTCATATCTCTTTATTTGGCAGGGTCGTCGATCCCGAGGGCATGCTTCTCACCCTACAGCTACTACAGCTCCTACAGAGGGCGAATCTTCGTCCTCTGCTCCTCCTTTGCCACCTATTCCTTGGCAAGTGCAAGTTATTGAGGATGGTAGCTTCGTTCAACGAACAATCACTCTAGTGCCTTATAACGAATATCCTCATATTGATCCTTCTTACACTTCTGTAATTGTTATACTTTCACCCTTTGTCATATGTAGCTTTCTTTCTTTTATCATTTTGAATCTTTTGACATTTCAGGTGCCTGTACCATATGCTGAGGAATTGTTGGCATATAATGCATCATTGACTAGGTAACTTCAAAGTATGAATCTTGATGCACATAATGCAAACATAGCTGCACGGGTAATTTTCTCTCAATTCTTTCAATCACTGGTGATCTTATCCTTCACCAATCTCACCTAAGCTTTGTTTTCATAGGAGTGCCATGGATCAAGAGAGAATCACGAGGCATTGGGTTCACGGGGAACGAGGAAATCATCCTGGCGAAGATGATTTTGTACTATTAGGCCTATAGGAGGCCTGCTTAGGATTTTCTATGTAATTCTTTTTCTATGTATGCACTAAAAACCCTGAGTGGCATGTAATTTTATCCTAATGAGAATACAAATATGTTTCAATTGCTTTTTTGGTTCAATTTAACTCGAAAATGGGTCAAAATTGACGAAAATTGAGCGAAAAGTCAAACCGGGTGTCCAAAAAATCTAAAAAATGTCAAAAATTAGGCAAAAATTGAGATAAGGGATGGATGACCATCCCTCCATGGACGGTTGGCCGCCCCTAGGGGACGGTTGGCCATCCTTTGGAGGATGGTCATCGACCCTGGTTCACCTTTTTTGATTATTTTGACACTTTTTAACTTCTTGAATGTTCTAGTTCGCTTCTAGAATGTTCTAGTTCGCTTCTAACTTGATTCTTTTGCCAAAAAGCTATAAAAACACATCTCTAGGCTCATTTTCATTACCCTAAACACAATGGAAGCTCTCAAGTTGATTATCAACCTATTCATAACAAGAATGCGGGCAGAAGATAAGAGGGTGTTCGAACGATTTGACTTGTCTTCATGGTTCTTTCTCAGTCATGTGAAGCTTGAAGACAAACTTCTCAACTCTGTGATCCATTTATGGGACTCTGATCTTCATGTGTTTCGCTTTAACTATGAAGAAGTATGTCCTTTATTTGAAGAGTTTTGTGCCTTGATGAATATCTCTGTTAATAGTCCTTTCATCTTTCCTACCATTCGTCGAGGTTATTTCCAAACCTTTTCTTCTCTCTTTGATCTCTCACCTAGGGAAACTTCTTCATATATCCATGAAAACTCCATTGATCTTCTCAAACTAGCTTCATTTTTCTTGAGGGAAGGGGGAAAACCACTAGCTCTTCATAGGCCTACCCAGTACGCACTCGCTTTATGCATAGTGGGTTCTTTTCTTGTTTCGAATAGAACCATTTTCATACCCATTGAAACATGTGAACTCATTCTGCCATTGTCACAGTCTTATAACATCATCCCTTTGGTGCTAGCTGAAACTCTAAACGGGCTTGACCACTTTCACTCTAATTCTGCTTTTTGTATTAGGGGTAGCCCCATTCTCCTTCAGATGTGGTTGATTGAGAGACTCAAACTGATTACTCCTTGTGATGGGCCTAAACACTTGTCCCACAACTATTGTTCACGTAGACTTTTGTTTCTTGAGCATCGCTCGATTCAGGATATGATCATCTTCTTCTCTTCTCTGACTTGGAGAGATATTCAGTGGCATGTGGTCATATGGGACTGTGGTGAAGAGTATGTACTACACACTTCAGGATGTTGTCAGGTAAAGCTTATGGGCCTAAAGCATACATCGTTTTACTGAGCTTCTCGTGTTCTTCGTCAGATGGGTCGTGCTCAAATCAATCTCCCTCTCAAAGGGCATGTTCATGGGGTAGAGGAGGCTACTCCTTCTTTGGTATCTTGGGCTATGAAGAAATGGGCTTCAGGCTTATGTATGAGTCAGGTAGAGGATTGCAATGGGCCTTTTAGACTTGATGGGGAGTATCGGGCTTGGCTTAAACAAGACTTGGGTTTGAAGGTGCAGGCTATGAAGGATAAGGTTCAAAGCCTTATTTATTGTTCTTAAGTTGTAGCTCAGTCAGCGGGTTCATCACTTCCACCAGGTGCATCACGAGTTAAGAGAAATAGAGAAGATGAGAATGAAGCCCAAGCCCGCGGAGCAATAAGGACTTAGAGTGGATTAAAGATTATTTTTTTACTTTCCTAAGCAATGTAAGATTTGAAGAAAGTAGGAATTATGAGTACACATGGCATGTAATAGATCTTTAAAAGCTTTCTACCCTTTATGGATGAATAAATATCAATTTTATTAAAATCTCAACAAATATCCCTTAATAGTTACATGAACCAAACTTTTGATGTTTTTACAAGAAATAGATCGCACCTAAAGTAACTTTATGGGTTGCCTACGTATCCCCGTCCTTGATACAATGTTTTGTCATTTTTCTCTAACTCTTTGTGATATTTGGGGAATCAGGTCTTCGTAGTTCATGAATCAAATTGAAGAAGTCCACTTCTTTTTTTTTTTTATTTGCTCTAACTTTTGCCTAAGCAGCCTTTTCAGGTTTTTTACTTAGCGAGCTTGATTTTTATTATTATTATTTTTTTATTTGAATACCCTAACTTTTGCCTAGGCAGCCCTTTCGGGTTTTCTACTTAGCGGGCTCTTTTTTATTTTTATTTTTATATGTGGTACTTCTTCAATTGATCCAAATTGGTAGGTTAAGAGAATTCATTCCCGTCAATGTTTGCAATCTTCACGGCTCCGCCTGACAGTATTTCTCTGATGATGTAAGGACCAACCCATGTGGGTTTGAACTTTCGTCGCGGGTCGTGGATCGGTGCTCGGATCTCTTTTAGTACTAAATCCCCTTTCTTCAAGCCTCTGTGCTTCACTTTTTTGCCAAACGCCTTGGTTATTCTTCTTTGATACCCCTAAATGTGGTACAGTGCCCTCAATCGCCTTTCATCTAGTAGAGCTAACTCTTCATACCGGTTCCTTACCCATTCTACCTCCGCCAGTTGACTCTCCATGGCAATTCTTAACGACGGAACTTCTAACTCTATAGGCAATACCGCTTCCATTCCATATACAAGCGAAAAAGGTGTAGCCCTGGTCGATGATCTAATGGAAGTACGATATCCCCACAGTGCTAGTGGTAATTTCTCATGCCAGTCATTGTAAGTCTCGGTGGTCTTTTTCAAGATCGACTTGAGATTCTTATTCGCTGATTCAACAGCCCCATTCGTCTGTGGTCTATAGGGAGATGAGCGGTGATGCTTGATACTATACTTTTGTAAAAGCGCTTCCGTTTCTTTTCGGAAATGCTGTCCATTGTCAGAGATAAACTCGTGGGGTACTCCATACCGGTAGATAATATTATTCTGTATGAACCTCGCTACTTGCTTGGCATTCAGTGTCTTGTAGGATGCAACTTCTACCCATTTGGTGAAATAATCTATGGCGACCAAGATGTACTCGTGTCCATTTGATGCTGCGGGGGTTACCTTGCCAATGATGTCGATGCCCCATGTTGTAAATGGCCATGGCGAAGACATGGTAGTGAGTGGCATCGAGGGTTGATGTTTTCCACTTGCAAACACTTGACATTTATGACACTTCTTGACATGTAAATGGCAATCCCTTTCCATAGTTGACCAATAATATCCTAGTCTCACGATCTTTTTAGCTAGCATGTATCCATTCATATGCGGAGCCCCAGTCCCTTCATGCACTTCCAACACTATTCTTTCAGCTTCTTGTTCATTGACGCATAACATATGCTCTCCGTCGTGTGATCTCCGATACAGCTTTCCCCCACACAGAATATACTAACTGGCTAACCTTCTTATGGTTTTTCTGTCCACGGATGACGCCTCTTTCGGATATGCCCCTTTTTCTACAAACTGTTGGATATCATAGTACCACGACTTTCCATCATTCGATTCTCCTTTTTGGATAACACAACAGTAGGCCGGTTCTTCTCGTGACTCAATGATGAGAGGAGTTACACCTTCATCTTTAGGGATATCTACCATGGATGCTAGAGTGGCTAAGGCATCCGCAAACTTATTCTTTAACCTAGACAGATAAAAGAAGTCGATTCGACGAAATTCTTTCACCAAAGTCTCTAAGTACTCATGGTAGGGTAACAACTTCTTATCCCGAGTCTTCCACTCTCCTCTAGTCTGACATATGATCAAGGCGGAATCCCCATATACTTCTAATTCTTTTACACCCAATTCAAAAGCAGCTTCCAATGCTAGGATACAGGCTTCATATTCAGCTATATTATTAGTAGCATCAAAGGATAACCTGACAGATAATGGTATCAAGTTATTCTCTGGTGTGACTAACAACACGCCTATTCCACATCCTCTCTTATTATAAGCCCCATCGAATAAAACTTTCCAAGGCTCTTTACTTACTTCTAGAATCTCTTCGTCGGGAAACTGGTACTCAGACGGTCTTTCTACTGACGATGGATGATCTGCTAGAAACTCTGCCACTGCTCTCCCTTTCACTGATTTCTGCACCACATATTGAATGTCGAACTCTGATAATATCAATAACCAACGGGCTGTCCTATAGGATAACACTGGCTTTTCCAATAAGCACTTCAGGGGGTCCATGCGACTAATGAGTTGCACTTGAAAAGACAGCATGTAATGGCGGAGCTTTTGGGTAACCCACACCAGTGCCACATATGTTTTCTCTAATGCGTCATATTTAACCTCATAGTCAGTCATCTTCTTACTCAAATAGTACATCCCATTCTGCTTTCGAGATTCTGGGAGATATTGAGCTAACATAGCTCCCATCGCAGTTTCAGTGAGTACTAGATAAAGTAGCAAAGGCTCACCTTGCCGCGGGGGAACTAATATTGGTGGATTGCTCAAGTATCTCTTAATGGTTTCAAAGGCTTCTTGGCACGCGTCATTCCACTTCGTGGGCACATCCTTCTTAAGAAGCTTAAAGATATGCTCACAAATCATGGTCAGCTGTGCTATAAATCGACTGATGAACTGAACTTTGCTTAAGAATCCTCGAATCTCCTTTTCTGTCTTTGGCGGCTGCATCTCCGTGATGGCTTTAATCTTTCCCGGGTCGACCTCTATTCCTTTCTGAGTGATCATAAATCCCAACAACTTTCCTGTAGTTACTCCAAAGGCGCACTTTTGAGGATTCAATCTCAGGTTATATTGCTTAATTCTTTGAAGGAACTTGCCTAGAGCTTCAAAATGGCTTTCTCGCTCTTTAGACTTCACGATCATATCATCCACATACACCTCCACTTTCTTATGAATCATATCATGCAATAAAGTGGTTGCCATTCTCTGATAGGTAGAACCAGCGTTCTTTAGGCCAAAGGGCATAACTCGATAACAGAAGGTCCCCCATTGAGTAATGAAAGAGGTTTTCTCCATATCTATAGGGGCCATCTTTATCTGGTTATAATCTGAGAACCCGTCCTTTGAGGATAACAGAGCATGACCGACGGTACTATCTACCAGGATATCTATGTGTGGCAACGGAAAATCATCTTTAGGGCACGCCTTGTTCAAATCTCGAAAATTTATGCACATTTTGACCTTCCCATCCTTCTTAGGTACCGACACAATGTTAGCTAACCACTCGAGGTACTCCACTACCTGGAGAAATCCAGCGTTGATCTTTAGTGCCCACTCTGGCTTCATTCTCCTCAACTTTTGCTTCACCGGCTTAACCCCCGGATTAGTAGGGATAAAGTGTTGTACTATGTCGGTGTCAATCCCTGGCATATCTTTGTACGACCATGCAAATAATTTTATGTTTTCTCTCAACAATCCTACCAATTTTTCTTGTTCTTGTGGTGACAAAGTTGCCCCAATTTTAATTATTTTAGGCGATTCATCGAATCCTAAATTAACTGATATTAATTCATCCACATTAGGTCGAGCATGTTCCATTTCCCTTCGTTGTTCAAACTCAGGGGGAACATCATCTCTAGGATCTATGTTCATGCCATATACACCCATAGAAGACAAAAGTGATAAGCTGCAAATGCAAAGAATGAAGAAAAATGAATACTTTATTAATCGTGAAGAAAGTGGGATAACAAAACTAAGCTATCATTCGCCTCCTAACAGAGGAGGGATGATTTTATTGAAAATGGAAAAACGAAAGTCCTATTCTATTAGCATAGAAATCCTACAAGCTATCATATGATGGTAATGAATCTTCCATGACTGAGTCTTCAACTCGAGGCTCATACTCAAGGCTCCAGTTGGTCAATGGACTGATGGTATCTTCAATGAGATGGATATGATTGGGTTCATGAACATGCTCTTCGATGCAAGCGATCTCTTTGAACATAGCCCCTATGGCGACTTCATCGATGAAGTTAACCCAGTCATACTCTGTACGCTCTTCGACTGTAATGGTAGTTGGAGAGAGAGGTAATGGAGTGTTGAAGAAGATTTCAAACCCAGGAACTCTAGCCTTCTGATATTCAAGGTAAATGGGCTCAGGGAAGCCACAATAAGGGAAATCATACCCTTCTTTGACAAAAGCTCCATTCAAAGTGGGCCGGTAGGGTTTTAGAGTGAGGTTAGGGACTCGTCCCTCTTCTTTAGCTAACTGTCTTTCTTTTCTTTCCTGTGCCATCTCTCTTCTGTCAACCTTGGTACTTTGATAGCCCAACCCAAATGGATAAATTGCTGAGGGATACTCGATAGAATCAGGCGTGCCTTGATGACGACGTCCTAGGCCTATTCCTAGAAAGAAGCCCATATTTTTCATGATCTGTCCTACTTGCATATTCTCATACGGACTACAATCTAGCACCATCTTCTCTTTACATCCAGATTCAACCTCTACACACTGTATGTATTCAAAGCCTGTCAATGGTACTTCTTCGATCTCTGGCTTGATCTCACAGATAGGTACACGAGTAGGAATGATCTTAGAATCTCCCTTCAATGTCACTACTGAACCTTTGTAGGGGAACTTAACCTTTTGATGGAGGGAAGAAGGCACAGCCCCAATTGGATGGATCCAAGGCCTACCAAGTAGAAGATTGAAACAAGCAGTTACGTCTAGCACTTGGAAATCGACTTGGAACTCTACAGGCCCAATAGCTAGAGATAAAGTGACCATGCCCACTACTTCACTTCGAGTGTTATCATATGCTCTCACAGTCTACCCTGACGGTTTGAATTCTGATGGTTCGATGCCTAAGGAAGTGGCGGTGCTGAGAGGACATACGTTCAAGGCTGACCCATTATCTATCAACACTGTAGGAATTCTCTTGCCCATAGTATCCCCCGTGACATACAAAGCTTGCAAATGATGAGGTCCTTTCTTCGGAAGGTCTGATTCTGTGAAGGATATTGACTGCCCATGCTGAACTGGACTAACCAGACTGACTAAACCCTCAGGTGAAGTATCGATGGGGATTTGAACCTGGTTGAGTAGCCTGAGTACTGTCTGCCTGTGCTTTTGAGAAGCCATTAACAGTCCCCAGATGGTGATATTGGCTTGAGTACGCTTAAGCTGTTTCAGTATCTCTTCCTCTTCCTCTTGAACTTCAGTGCGTTGAGATCTTTCAAACTCTCCCAAAGGATTGTCGGATTCCAAGTTGGCGGGCTTGAAATGACGACCTCCTCTAGTGACATGGTTAACATCTTCTTCATCACTGGCCCAAATATCTGCTATCTCCTCGGGTGTGTTCATCAAATCTTCCCATTCTATAATATCAATCTCATTCTCTGACCCATCATCTATGGTAGACTCGGCAGAAGTCGAACTTGATCCGAAATACTGGGTGACCCATGGTTGCCTTGGATGGACGGTTCGGTGATGGTAGTCTCCATTCATATGGATGACCTTGGTTGTGAAATATTTCTTGAGGATACTCTGGCTAGCTTTCTCAAAACAGGTGAGGTTTGGATCTTCGGGTTCAACCTGAGCCACAGGAACGTATTCTTTAAATGAGTCTAGGTCATCACCCCAACCAGAAGGAGCAACGAGTTCTTCAAAGGTAGATTTTTCAAATGTGGGCTTCTCCATCTTAAGGTAAAGGACATAGAAGTCGAACTTCCCACTAGGTTCCCCTAACAGGCCTACTTCGGGATCTCCGGCCTCATATCCCTTTCGCAATTCCCATTGGCTAGTTCCAGTCTTGGAAAAGGCTTTCTTGGTTCTAGCATTAGATCTAATGGGTTCAATCTTTGTCATCTCAGCTTCACAAGATTTTTCAGGGCAGAGAACGTAGAAACTAAACCTCCCATTTCTTTCTGTCAATAAATCTACACAAGGATCTCTAGCTTCAAACCTTTCTTTGAGAAACCACTGACTAGTATCATTCTTTGGCAACTGATCCACTTTGCGAGACTCGGGAAGCCCATTCGAACTAAAATTCGGGAATGTATCTTTTTCAAACTGTCTCCATGAACGATAAAGCCCTCTTGGGCCGGTGAATGGTTGAGGGATTTCAATCAGACCTTGATCAATGAACCATTGTACTATATTCCGCAATGTATCACATGATTCCGTGTCATGGCTAGAAGTAGCGTGGTATTGGCAGTAAAGCTTTTTGGATCTTGGCTTGTATGGGGTAATGAGCCCGCGGGCTTGACAGTGATGAAACATTTCAGTTATGGAAGTAGGAAATGAAGGGTAAGGGTGAATAGGCTTATAGTGGACATAAGGGTCGGCATGGATAACATTGATATTTGCGGGTGGTGGGACTGCATGGGTAGGAAGTGGATTTTGGGTAACATTGGGTTGAGAAGGTGGGGAAATGGTTTTATTGTCTATGAGGTCTTGGACTTCATGGCGGACACGGAAGCAACGGTTGGTAATATGGCCTTTGGATTTATGGAAATGGCAGTACTAATTTTCATTGTAGTTCTTGGATAATGGGTTGGGTGTAGGTCTGGGTTCCAGAGGTTGGAGTAGGCCTCGAGCTTTTAATTTCTCGAAAACTTTTTCCAATGGCATATAGAGCTCGGTGAACTTTCTGGATGGTTTATTTCCTAAGGAAAAGGGTTGGGTAAATGGAGCAGGCTGAGATATGGCATTGACTTCGGTAGCCTTCCCATTGATGACAGGTCGGCGGTTCTTGTGAGGTTCATCGGTTCGGAGAGCTCTATCAGCTAGAGCGTCCTCCACTTGGGTACCAGCAGCGACTAGAGCTCGGAAATTTGGGAGATATTGGAAAAACATGTGCTTGTGATACACTGGGAGCAAGTTCTTCACTATTATGCTGATTTGTTCTTCTTCCTCAGGGCGGTTAGCCATTTTAGAAGCTTTGGCTCTCTAGCAGGTGAGGAAGACAGAGAAAGTTTCTCTTGATTCTAGTTTAATAGTCTCCAAGTCCCTCCTAGTGATATCAACCTCTGTGTGATACCGGTAATGATTACTGAACTCAGTGCATACATCCTCCCATGTCTTCATTCTAGACTCATCTAGTGACAGAAACCACTTCAGAGCGGATCCAGCCAGTGTCTCATGGAACATTTGGGCTAGCAAGTCATCATCAGCCCCTCGTGGGTGCATGGCTCTCACGTACATCTTCAGATGGGTCTTAGGACAACCCGTTCCATCAAACTTCTCTAACTCAGGCATTCTGAAATGAGTGGGCATACGGGCCTTGGGGAACAGAGACAATGAAGACATGTCCACCAGATCATCAGACTTCCTAATACCTTTCAAGGCTTTTTCCAGGGCTTCCACCTTACTACTCAACAGTATAGGCTCAGTGGAAAAGAAAGCAGGGGTCTTGGGCTTGGACTCTTTTTCCAGATCAACAGGCTGAACAAATTCTGCACAGGGCCTAGTAGGCTCAGTGATTGTGTTAGGCCTAAGGAAACATTCCTCTTCATCAACATTCTCAAACAAGGGATTAGTACGGGCACGCATCTTATCTTCCTCTTCTTTCTGGTGAACTAACTCTTGGACCACTTTTAAGAGTGCCTCAATCTTCTCATCAGTCGTCTTTCCACTATTTCCAATGGCGGTAGGGGTATGATCCTCATTACTAGACATCTTTGAATCAACAGGTAGACCCTTAAATAACCGATAGCTAGAATCACGACGCCAAGCCAGAATGTTGGGAAGGAGAAAAGATTTGAATCAACTAAGAGCTTCCAGTGTGAAAAAGGGATGAATAAGGATAATCTCACATGCTTACAAGAGTATAGGCCTAAAGCCTACAGATCAACCTTCACATTCTATCTTATGAAAAAATGGGCCTAAGGCCTGAGTACGAATCTCATTCTCACAGCTCACAGCTCACAGCTTACATCTCAATCTTACCATAGGCTTACATCTTCTATCCAATTGACATGGGCCTAAATCCCATATCCTAAACTCACAGCGGATCTAGCTTTTGTATCCAAAAGACATGGGCCTAAAGCCGAGTCTCATATCTCATATCTCATATCTCACGTCTCACGTTTTATTCTAAGACTCATCAATACCACTACTCGGGCAACATAACACTACAACAGGCCTAAGCTCATGAACCTATAGGGTACTAGCCTTCATTAGATACCTTGACTCTTTAAGGATACATCCCTTAAGAGTTTAAGGCATTTCATAAAGGTTTAGTCCTACAGATCCAGGTCCTAGTGGTTCTACACATTTCACAATCATGGCTCATGCAAAACCGGGGGTAAAATCCGGCGGCATAACATTACAAAAATGTGCTCAAAATTGACGTAAGGTATGTGTCCTATAGAGACAGTCTATATGGACTAATGCAAAGGGTAGGCTGAGTGTCCCTTACTCGCTCGGTCCAATCGATATACCTAACCACATGTGACATCAGGAATGCCGCGTGGGTCCAACAGTACGTGATTGGTACGTTTGATATACCCGAGGGTACTTGGCAAGAAGGGTGATGGCTTTCGCATACATGGAACCCAAGAGTCAAAGAAATCGGGTCCAGGGCTAGGCTCATCATTGGCTATAGCATACAACGTCCTAATCATGCAGAGTCAATGCGCATACAATGCAGGAATTGAAATCACACAGTCATACAAATGCAAGTGATTGATTTTATTAATTAGGAAATTGAAAAGCCCAAAAATAATTAATTGGAGTTTAGCCCTCGACATCCCCAGTGGAGTCGCCAGTCTGTGAACCAGCCAAC
>JAESVK010014112.1:0-13496 GCA_017140935.1 Hamamelis virginiana | reverse complement strand
TTGCGAATTTTTCAGGTGGAATTACAAAGACCAAGGGAGTTCTCCCAGTGGTCTTAGCGGTTGGAAACAGGGAATGTTTATCTGCCTTTTTTGTGGTAGATTTGACTGCATTGTATAATGCACTTCTTGGCAGGGATTGGATTCATTCCAATTGGTGCGTTCCCTCATCTCTACATCAGTTCTTAATCTTATGGAACGGCAGCAAAGTAGAAGTAGTATGGGTAGACCAGAGACCTTTTATTGCAGGATCCAATGCGGCAGAAGCTCATCTATATGGGGGAGACGTGGGTCCAATCAAATTCATAGGTACTGACAAAGAAGGGAAACCCAAAGAAATGACCACAGCAATTGACCTTTTCTCAAAAAGAGCGGTGGAAAGAGTGATACAAGAGACAACAAGGCCTGGGGCGATTTTAGTTGACCAGCCGTTGTCAAGCTGCAGTATAGAAGAGATCCCATGAATTGCAGACCATTTGAAGATCAACGAAAAGGTTTAATTCGAGACCTTTTCAATAAACTGTTGGTATATAACAAAGAGGAAAGCCTATGTGAAATATCAGAGGCTGAATGTATACTAGAAGAAGATGCTGAAGTTATGAAAGAAGACAGTTTCGGTTTGAAAGATCTTGAAGTGGAACCTGCACAACAACAAGACCTCAGAGCAGAGGTCCAAGATCCACTAGAAGAAATTAATTTGGGGGATGACCAAAATAGAAGGCCAACCTTTGTGAGCGGCCTTTTGGAGAAAGACACTAAGGAAGAGATCATCAAACTTCTTAAAGAATTCTAGGGTTGTTTCGCTTGGGATTATCACGAAATGCCAGGCCTAGACAGAAAATTGGTGGAGCATCGTTTGCCAACGAAGCCTGGATTCAAGCCTTTCAAACAACCACCAAGGAGGATGACCTTGGAAGTAACCATGAAGATCAAAGAGGAAATAGAGAGGCTGCTGAAAGCTAGTTTCATCAAACCAATAAGGTACGCTGAGTGGGTTTCAAATATTGTTCCAGTAGTTAAGAAAAATGACAAACTTAGGGTATGTATAGATTTTAGAAATTTGAATCTTGCAACCCCTAAGGATGAATACCCTATGCCTGTAGCTGATTTATTAGTAGACAGAGCAGCCGGCCATAAGATCTTATCTTTTATGGACGGCCACTCTGGTTATAATCAGATCTTCATAAGTGAAGAGGACGTTCATAAAACGGCCTTTAGATGTCCAGGAGCCATAGGAATGTATGCATGGGTAAAAATGCCATTTGGCCTTATTAATGCTGGAGCTACATATCAGTAGGCAATGAATGTTATTTTCCATGATTTAATAGGAAAATCCATCGAGGTCTATATTGATGATATAGTAGTTAAATCAAAAGAAGACCTTGATCATTTGAAAGATCTCAAAATGGCCTTCGAAAGAATGAGAAAATATAAACTGAAGATGAACCCAGCAAAATGTGCCTTTGGAGTTAGGGCTGGAAACTTTCTTGGGTTTTTGGTTCACCAAAGAGGCATAGAGGTGGATAAAAATAAGTCAAAGGCCATTAGGGAAGTTAAACCACCCATGAATAAGAATGAGTTACAGAAGTTTATGGGTCAAATTAATTTTCTGCGTTGGTTTATATCTAATCTTTCAGGAAGAACTTCTATTTTCTCACCTCTGTTAAAGCTTAAGGCCTGCGAGGAGTTTAAATGGGAGGCCGAGCATCAGAAGGCCTTCGACCAGATTAAGGAATATCTTACGAAGCCTCCAGTTTTAATCCCTCCTGTACCACATAAGAGTTTGAGGCTTTATTTGTCAACTGCAGAGAGGTCTCTGGGTGCAATGTTAGCACAAGTAAATGAACAAGGCCATGAACAGGCCGTTTATTATTTAAGTAAGACCTTTACATGTACTGAACAAAGATATTCTCCAATAGAAAAGGCTTGTCTTTCTTTGTTTTACACTGCGGATAAACTTAAACATTACTTTATGTCAAATATTGTGTACGTTATATCCAAAACCGATTTAGTAAAGTATATGCTATCAAGACCTATTTCTAGAAGTAGGATTGGAAGATGGGCATTTGTTATATCAGGTTATGCAATAAAATATATGCCACAGAAAGCAGTGAAAGGTCAAGTCCTTGCTGACTTTTTAGCAGACCATCCAAATAATGTCATAAAAGAAGTGGAGGTAGATTTGGGGATGATAGAACACGTGGCATGGAAACTAGAATTTGATGGATCAAGGACTGAAAGAAAGTCCGGAGCTGGCATAGTTATTACATCTCCAAATGGTGTTAAATATGAACATGTCTATCAATTCGATTTTGAATGTAGTAACAATCAAGCCGAATATGAGGCCTTAATTATAGGCCTTGAAATATTGCACGAGATGGGTGTGAAAACAATAGAAGTCATTGGAGATTCACAATTGATTTTGAATCAATTAGCAAGCAAATTCAAATGTAATAGTTGGGCTTTGTTACCATACTTTTCTATTGCTTCCCAATTACTTGATTCATTTGATGATGTGGTTTTGATACATAAACCAAGAGAAGAAAATGAAGATGCGAATGAGTTAGCACAGCTAGGTTCAGGTCTTAAACTCACTGGAGGACAAACAAAAAGGAACGTGGTGGTAGAAAAGAAAGCATTACCTTCTATCAAAACCAGGGAAGTAAATTTTGAAATACATGATATTGAAGAAAGCCAACAAGATTGGAGGGAACCAATAATAAGGAGGCTAACTAACCCAGGTATGCCTTGTGATAGAAAGATTAAAATGCTTGCTATTCATTTTGTGATATATGCAGGAGAACTTTTCAGAAAAACAGAAGAAGGCCTTTTGTTGAAATGTGTTAATGATTCTGAAGCCTTACTGTTGATGGGGGAAATTCATGAAGGTATTTGTGGAGCTCACCAGGCTGGCATCAAAATGAGGTGGCTCGTTTGGAGGTATGGATATTACTGGCCTACAGTTTTAGGAGATTGTATTAAATTTGCTAAAGGTTGTGAGTCTTGTCAAAAGCATGGCCAAATCCAACATATACCTTCCACTGATTTAAATTATATTATAAAACCATGGCCTTTTAGAGGTTGGGCCATCGATGTTATTGGTAAAATATATCCTCCTTCCTCTAATTTGCACTGCTTTATTATAGTGGCCACGGATTATTTTTCTAAATGGACTGAGGCAAAACCGATGAAAATAGTAGACCAAAATACTGTGATAGGATTTATCAAAGAGCATATTATTCATAGGTTTGGACTGCCTGAGACCATTAATACTGATCAAGCTAAGGCCTTTATGGGAGACCAGATGAAAGCCTTTGCTAGAGAGTATGGAATTAAACTTACTAATTCTACTCCATATTACGCACAGGCCAATGGACAAGTTGAGGCCGTAAATAAAACTATTAAACAAATTTTGAGCAAGATGTTAGATGATAATCCAAGGCCATGGCATACACAATTATCTTAAGTCTTATGGGCTTATAGGATTTCGTATAAGGAAAGCATAAAAACTACTCCTTATGCATTGACCTTTGGTCATGATGCCGTTTTGCCAATGGAGGTCACAATACCTTCAATGAGAATAGCCTTTCAAAATGATTTACTACCAGCAGAGTATAATGAGGCTATGTTGTTAGAATTAGAAAATTTGACAGAAGAAAGACTTAGGGCCTTAAATTCTATAGAGGTCCAGAAAAAGAAAATAGCAAAGGCCTATAATAAAAAGGTAAAATATAAGGCCTTCTCAGTTGATGATATAATATGGAAAGTTGTCTTACCTTTGGGGACTAAAGATCCTAGGTTTGGAAAGTGGTCCCCAAATTGGGAAGGACCGTTTAAAATACTAAAAGTAATACCTGGTGGGGTATATTCTATCCAAGAGTTATCTACTGGAAATGTTATAAAGTCCATCAATGGACGGTTTCTTAAAAGGTATTATCCTACCTTATGGGAGACCGTTCAGAATCAAAAACCTTAGTCATATAGCAATTTAAGGCCGTTTAAGACCTTTCCAAAATAAACAGTGCTAGACAATTGTTCAAATGCATAAAGAAAGGAAAGGAGAAATGAAATTATCCAAGAAACTCAAAATAATTGTTTTAAAACGACCTAACTTAGAAGTTGACATTTGGAATCCTGCTCCATATGGTCATCACCTCAGACTCTTTGTATTTTGCATCTCTCGCCTTTGATTCCCAAGTAGGCACGTTGGATGCAGAGGCTTTATATTCAAGACCCATCTTCTCCACATTCTTCCAGCCATCAGCTACCATTTGTTGAGTTTTCTGAACAACAATCTTTTGAGCAGAAACTTCACCTTCTTTAACAACCAGAGCAGCTTGAAGGTCAGCAATCTGTTTGCGAAGATCATCAGTCTCAGCAACAAGATTAGACAACTTCCCTTGTTCAGAGTCACGAGCAGTCCGAGACTTAATGATAGAGGGTACCAGATTATCAATGGAGACCTTAAGGTCTTGTCTACGTTTGAGTAGCGCCTCACAAGCACGTCTCTGATTGAACCTCAATCATACCTTCAACTATGGTATTATTGTGTTCTCATATATAAATAATATTATAATAAATGTCATTTTTCGTAAAGATCTGTACGATTGGGCTAAATTCTCTGTTTCAAGAAATATGTGCAGATTGTACGAATTAAAGTCGTCATCTATGAAGCCGTGATGATCGTCGTGCATTAAATGAGCATTCGGAAAAGATTAGCTAGAGTCATTGAAGTGCGAAGAAGTCTGCAAAAGAATCTCAGCAGAAAAAGTCAAAATGCCACGTGTCTATCGATAGCCAGGATGCGCTATCGATAGCGCCTCTATCGATAGCGCATCTTCGCTATCGATAGTCATGAGGCGGCTGCGGGCTCCTTTGATATTTTTAGATATTTTCGAGGGCATTTGTGTCTTTTTCATTTTCCTTCTATAAATAGAAGTGTATATGCGACTTAAAGAGGGTTCAAGACTTTTGCTCTGAATCATTACTCTG
Source organism: Hamamelis virginiana (assembly GCA_017140935.1). Taxonomy (NCBI): domain Eukaryota; kingdom Viridiplantae; phylum Streptophyta; class Magnoliopsida; order Saxifragales; family Hamamelidaceae; genus Hamamelis; species Hamamelis virginiana. The sequence goes on along the minus strand of JAESVK010014112.1, from coordinate 8,507 downwards.
CTATTTTAATTAGACTTCAAGTTACAGTTTAATTTCGCATTTTATTCGGCAGTTTACTTTTTCAGCAATTTCCAATTTCTGCAATTTTTCTTTTAATGCCTGGCTCAATTCTCACTTGAGGATTGTTCTTTAAATATACAGTCTTTACTTTCAGTACTTTACTTTTCTGCTATTTTCCCTTTTTATGCATGGCTCAGTTCTCACTTGAGAATTGTTCTTTACTTTTTCTGTCATTTTCTTTATTTACTTAAGTCTTTTCTTTATTTACTTCAGTCACTTTTCTTTATTTATTTTCCCCTTTTTTTTTATTTATTTCTGCCATTTTCCTTATTTCTTCAGTCATTTAATTACTGCTTTTATTTTATTTTTCCATCCCGTGAACCCCTAGAGCTTGTCATGGATAAAGGATATTCTCCTCCATTGATGTGTAGCTAATACTCCAAGCTTGGGTGAGGATGAAGTTGGATTCGTTATACAATCTTATTTTATAAACATCCCTCTATTTGTATTATGTGATTGCATAGTTGTGAAGGTTTTACCGCACACTATCGCTAAATATAATATCATATAATTGTACATCTGTGATTGCAATTATATAATTATGCAATGGTTCTTATTGGTATGAATACAAACCAGCATGCTTTATTCCCATTTAAGGTGGATAGCGATATTCCATTCTTTTCAAGGATAAACTTGTCGGTCCTGTATTCATAATCTTTTTGGGACTTCCTTCTTGTAGTTGGAAGAACCACCATACATAATTACTATATTGAGGATTTTATAATATAAATTGTATAATTGATATTCAATGGGCTTCTCACCCAAGTTCCGCTCATTCCACCAAATTAATTGCGTTTTTAACTAAGCTTTATTAAATTACTGCATTGTCGCTTCGACCCAATCGGAGCATTTTCCACCAACCAATTAAATTAACAATATTCTTTTCACTTGAATTAATTCTAAAGAGTCTTTTAGTATAAACCTGCATTTCCCAGTGGTTCGACACCCGTGCTCACTAGTCACAATCGAATTGAGATTATCAGTCACGCGGTTTTATAAATTAATTAATCTTGATCACTGACAAGGAATAATCTCCCTTGTCATTTGAGTCGATCAGTCTCTCTGCGTAGCTGTCTTGAAATGCCCTTACAAGATCTGGGAGTTGGGTGACATGACTTTCCAATGAGCTTATAGTGGAGGCCAAGCTGGAGATTCCTTTCAGAAAAACGAAATGCTCTTGAAGATCACGAGCCATCTCAAAAGAGATACTAGAAAGAGGAGCTCGATAGATCTCAAGAAACTGGGCCTTCACAGTCAGAATTTTAGCCTTATGAGGCATCTCAAGGGGTATCTCAACTGAAGCAGAAACGAAGGGATTATCGGTCTGCATTGAAATTGAATCAAGAGAGGCTGTCCAAGCCTCGAGATCATCTGGGATATCAGGAGATAGAATACTTGGGGGATTGAACATGGTAGATGTGGCCGTGGAATCTTTTTCCATTGGTAAAGGGCTAACAGTGGGAGAAGGAAAAGGGCTACCAGAGGTTTTGGATCTTTTGGTAGGCGGACTCTCTACTTTCACTTCAATACCACCACCTTTAGAACCTTCATCATCAGAAATATCAACGGGGACAGTGCTACCTGAGCTAGGAGAAGATCTTGATGAAGACTTTAATCTATTAGATGACCTACGGGGACCATGCCCAGGTTTAGGGGTTGATTTTTTCCTCTTTGGGAGTTCTTTTGGAGGATCAGTACTGGGAATGGTGGCAGAAGGCAAACCAACAGAGGCTGCTACACCTGAAACAAGAAGAGTATAAGAAGAGGTATTCCTTTTTGGGAAATTAAGAAACAAGTGGAGAAGATTACCTGTTTTTCCTGTTCTTTTAACTTTAGGAGGCTTTGTGGGCTTGTCACTGCCAGAGATTGGCTCTAAGGCCTTAGACAACCGGTCAAGTAAAATGTGGAGACCGTGGTTAGACACCCTTTTGAAACAATCGAGCCACCAAAGTTTAAAAGACAAAGTGGTTGAGGGCTTATTTGGGAGATGGGGAAGAAGAAAATCTTTTAAATTGTCCAGGTAAGTGGAGTTCATCTCTCTCAACTTATCACCTTGATCATAAATTCTCCGTGAGTGAGGAGGACAGTTCACAGAATACAAAAATGGTGGAGCAGGAAGACCTTGAGTAAACCCAAACTGTCTACTGAAAAGATTATGAGAGTAATACTCTATTCCTATTTTCTTATTTCTAGGATCAAAATTGCCCCCATAATGGAGTTCTTTACCAACAAGGTAGGAAGCCCATATCAATTTCTGTTCAATAAGATGAAGACCGACAAAAGGGGGCTGAAGGGTAAACCATGGAGAACCATATTGGCGACAGCCAAAAGGAAAGAATAAAGAATCAGAGCGATCAAAGGAAATCTTCCAGAAAAAGGTAATATACTCAGAAAAGGATTTTGGCTCAAAGTAATGCCTTACCCACTTAAAACCATAAGTTGGGTAGGCCTCTGAAATGACTGTACACTGAAAAAGGTCTGGGAAATATTCAAAGAACCACAATTGCAACAACCAAAGAGGACCTCCAGTTATGCATAAAGACCTTTTACAAATTTCTGCAAGACCTCTATACAGGTGAGACAAGACAAAAGGAGCTAAGGCTAGCTTTCGGCCTGATGCTAAGGCTATGGCAATCCGATGATACTCTTGTGTCATTTGTCCAGCAGAAACACATAGGACAAATCGGCACAACCACATCAACAGAAAAGCACAATGTTCTTGCTGAGATATGTTGGGAGAAAAAGTGTTGGGTTGATACTCAGACTTTTGATACACAGTCCAGGAAGAAGTAGCATTAGAGAAAGAAAAATCCAAGTTTGACTCAGGATCATAAATGGCAGAAGGGAGATCTCCGATTGGTGGAAGGCCCGTCAACACACATACATCCAGAATAGTGGGAGACATGGGGCCACAAGGAAAAAGAAAGGCATTAAGAGAACGACTCCAAAAACAAGATGCAGCAGCTAAAAGGTTTATATCCATTGGAATAGTGTTCGTACTCAACATGATGTGGTGATAAATTCCTAGGTCTTTCCAAAGAGGCCCAAACTGGGGTTCAAGTTTATCGACCCAGGTTTTCCAATCAGAACTAGGTTTTGGCCAAGTTCTTTGAGTTTTTCCCCATTCAGACCAGTTTAGACCTTTGGTTTCTAAGAGCAAACTTTCATTTACAAATAAAGGGTAATAAGAATGCAAAAGCTCAGGAATAGAAGGGCACTTAAAGAAAGGACCAATAATGTTGGAAGAGATTACCTGACTGTTGATCACCGGATCAAGTTGCTCCCTAAGATCATCGGAAAACTTCTCAGAGTCTGGTGATGGCGGATTGGAGGTATGGGTAGACATGGTTTGAAGATACGGTGAACAAGAAGAAGACGAAGGAAGAAAAGGAAAATGAAAAGTTGAGAAGACAACAGCTGGTTCAAGTCAAATCAGAGTAGCCCCGGTATTAATGAAGATTTGATTTCCCATAAAAGTGATAATAACAAACAGCAGATTTTGTGGGATTTCGTGAGATAATTTGAAAAGGCGTTAGAACTTATCTGAACATATTTGGAATTCAATTTTTAATCAAACTCCAAATAGGGGGGCAAAGTGTTTACTGCAAAAAATGCCATGTAGGCATTATAGAAATTGCCATGTAGGCATACAGAAATTGAATAGGATGATGCCATGTAAGCTTTTAGAATATGGAGAAATTTAGCCACATGGCAGCTTGATGTGAAGCACAAAACGGTTGAGCTTGGAGGAAGTGGGCTGAAGTAGTGCTAAGCAGTTTCTGGAAATTGGCATAATGGGATCATGTGCCATCAAATAAGGAAGATGGAAGAGATGGGCTACGGCAGTTAACAGCCCAAACCGCTATAAATATGATGCAGCAGCAGCAAGAAAACACACACAACGTCAACCCCAATCAGCCCATGGCAAAGTATTCTAATTTTTAATCAAATTTCCAGCAGCAGTTTATCGTTCCAGCAACAGTTTCGTAGCAGTTTTCATTAATCTCCCAGCAGTGATTCATCGTCCCAGTAGCAGTAGCAGTTTGTTTTCAATTCAAGCAGTAGTAGTTCATCATTTTGTCTTCGGTTAGTTGGTATTTCCATCTTTTAATTTATAATTTCATAAGTCTAAGTTTTATTTCAATTAGCAATGGAGTTCATTTCCCATCTAGTTCATCCATGTAATGTAAATATTTCTTTTGTCATTTCAATTCCGATTAATTTAACTTCAGTCAATGGATCTCTTTGTTTCTAATTTATTTTCTTTCATTAAGTCATTATTTCTCAGTCTTTTAGATTTCTAACACTAGAACCCAAGAGAATTAACCTCTGATTTTCGTCAATCGCCTGATTCCCATTTTAATTTTAAAGTGACCGACTAGGCATCTAAGACCTTTCTTGGATTCTCGGCCTAGAAGGTGCTAGAGGTCTTGTTTACACGGTCTTTGGGCTTTCCGAGCCCTGGCACGCCTGCGCATCAAGACCTTACACCAGAGGTCTCAAGACCGCAGCATTTACACCGGGAACAACCCCAAAAAGGATTAGTCTCGATCAGACTAGGAATATTTAGTTGCCTATGAATTGATATATAGAGGGTTTTTCACACTAGAGAATGAATTGTAACCCAATGCAAATTAAAGATATATAAATTTAATGGCTACTAGGAAAGCTCCGACTATGGAAAATCTATCTTGCCCATGAGTTGAGAAAGAAGTTTTCACATTAGCTACAGAAGGAATCATACTCAGACTAGGTTTCGATGTACCTCTATCTACTCGAACATAAGACCCTCTTTCCAAAAAAAATTTCCCCTTTTTCTCGCATTTTACATAATTCAAACAGCGAGTCTTACTCAATTAATTAATCTTTATTAAATTAATTACTTGCTATATTGATTTTCCATTCGTAGACCACTAATATCTGTGTTGATTTTTTCTCTTGTACTCTGTCATATATTCTTCTATTTTAATCTTTGATTTTGTTTGTTTCAAAATTATCCATAGAATTATAAAAACTGATTTTATTATCTCAAAATCCAATCTATAAGATTTTTTATTTAAAAATTTATGCTTAAATTAAAATAAAATATTAGTGGCTAAATGAAATTTTTGACCTTTATTTAGTTATTTCTAGCTTAAAATTAGATTTGATTTTCCATATTTGGCTTGTAACTAATATGGATAAAATATGGGATAAGTTCAAATTCAAATTTATCCCATATTTGAAATAAAATATCATATAAGTTTGAATTCGAATTTATTTCAAACTTAATGCATATTTTATCCATTTTAGTTACAAACCAAATATCACTACAAAAAAAATTACTTTTACCGACGGAAAAATACTGTCGCTAAAACTCTTAATACTGTCTCTGAATCCCTTTAGCGACAGAATTTCCGTCCCTAAATTTCTGTTGCCACTGCCACCGTCGCTAAAGGCTTTAGCGACAATAAAGGACATCTGTCGCTATTAGTTTGACTTTTAGGCACGGTAAAGATTGTCACTATTACACACATTTAGGGACGGTATATACTGTCCCTATAACTTATACTTTTAGGGATGGTAAATTCAATCGCTGTTCAAACCTTTAGCGACAGTAATTACTGTCACTATTAAACTGTTGCATGAGTTCATCTAGCTATGGTAATTACCGTCCCTAATAATCTAAGCGGCGCACATTGTTTCTCAATTTTCTTAATAATCTAAGTGGCGCACATCTAGCTATGGTAATTACCGTCCCTAGTAATTACCGTCCTTGAGGTGGATTCCCCATGCCACTATGAGGACGCCAATGTAGCCATAGGGGTTGCAATTTCGTTACATGGTTGGTGCTTACTTTAGTTTTCTTTCTATTCTTTTATTCTTTTTCATTTTTTGATCCCTTGCTTTTTTTCATTGAGGAAATTCCACGCCTTTTTTTCATTCAGAACTTGAAATGAGCTAAACGAGCAGTAAAAAAGACTAGAACACAACCAATAAGTATAACATCAAAGAATGTCTGAAAGAGAAACAAATTTTACTTTAGGAGTTCCAAAAAACTGGCAAAAAGATTGGCAAAATATGATCATACTATAAAAGTTCACCAAGTCTGTTTATATCTCACCTCAGTGGATTGTTTGCAAGCACTAGCCTCCCTTAGGTAGTTGCCTCGCGACACAGGAGCTGCAGAATGCATCATGAACAACCAATGTAATTTCATTGCTTAGAAAATTAAATTCAATATAAGTTATTGAATCTCGCTGGAAGGGAAAAGAGCCCTTATCACCAGTGAATTAAATGCCAGGGAATTAAATGCTGAAACATTCATAGACAAAAAAAATGCCCATAACAAGGCCATATGGACTAAATTCTAGGAAAGACGAACCTGGTCCCTTAATCTGTATAAATCCCCCACACAACTACAAAATCAATATGTTAAAAGTAACTCTGAATAGGATCATCATGTGGGGCACATATACAAGATCTAATGATTCTTTTATAAGCGCATATAGATTCTACCAAGAACTTTGTCTATGCAAGGTCCACAGAACCTATCACATCTCACTAGATGATACTTGCAATCCTCCCTCTATCTCAAAAACCAGGCTACTCAAATCCACTAAGAGAAATTACAAATAAAATTGACACTCTTATGAAAATAAAGTAACATCGTACAATAAAAATCACCCAAAAATAATAGATTAAGCCCAATGGAATCAATGACTTCAACAAGAAACCACAACATGCATCAAGAAATTCATTGGCAATTGCACAGCAAAATTTTTCAAAAATCACCCAAAAATAATATATGTTATAAGAAACAATAGCATTTACATGTGAAAAATGGAAGACGGTGTAGTGTGTGAGTTTCGTTGATATTCAAACCAACGCCAAGATCCAAAACATCACATGGGAAGCTATGGCAATAAAAAACCAGGTGATGAAAGCCAGTGTTATGGAGATCTGGTATCTGCTGCATGGAAGGTGTATTTGTGGCCAGCAGAAATGCAAGTCTCTTGCATACAGAACCATAAACCCTGCTGATGAGCATGCAGCTGCAAGTGATAGTCACCTGCATTTGAAATTTAAATTGTTATGCCGATTGTAACCTAAATTCACATCAAAAGCAGGAATGTAGCCCCATATGTTGATGCCAATAATGAGTTAAGTGTCCAAACTAAGTAGTTAATCTTAGCGAAGGTTTGGCCAATAACTGCATGGGAGGGATAGCATGTTTTGAAACATCTAAAACATAAAATCAATCCAGAAACAAATATTTCAAAAGAGCCAGAGTCATTTAGAATCAACACCAAAAAGATGCTAAGATTTCAAGTACCTGACACTAATAAAACTAAAACACAAACATAAGAAAAACCTAACAAATGTAAATGCCTACAGACGCAAAACCCCCCCTTCCTAACCACACGCACAAGCACGGGCAACCCAGAAAACTCACCCCATATCTAAAGGTTTTGGCCCGACTCTTAAAACCCATTATAGGAAGGATTCTGAGAGCTCAAGTTCAGAGAAGAACAATCTACTCTGTTAAAACTCTAATCAATTCTCATCCAAGACAATAAATAAGATCACAAGATACCAGAAACACCAAGCAGCCTAATAAAAGCATTATAACTACTCAAAAAGCTGACAGGATGCTGCACCCTCAGATATGATCATTACCGTCTCCATGGGAGGCATGGGCGCAGCATGAAAATTTTGCTCTAGATTCTTTTGTACAAGTTCATAATTGACAATCAAAAATGACAATAACTTGACGAAATAATCCCAAATGATAAATCATTTAATTGGCCAAAAAAACAGAAGCCTCACAGAGTTTAACCCGCATAGTATATGCAATGCCTCTTCAAAGGATAAAAAGCAGCTCTTTAATGGCCTATTGGAAAGGAAAACCAGTCCATGGGGCACATGCTTGGGAAGACCACAATCAACATGAATGTGGAGAAATATACAAAAACAATAATGACTGATATGTGAGATAGACTAACTGCAAAATTTCAGCAAACACACACACATCTGATTTATATGAAAATGCTATAGTAAGAATGAGTAAAGAAGTCAAGAGTTTAAGTAACAAGTCAAATACCCAGTCGCCTATAACAAACAGGCTCACTAGGACCGGATTTTGAAGGTCTCTCTTTATCCTCAAAGCATAGACATCAAGACATGCAAGTCCAAAGCTCCAAAGTACTTGAAGTCCCATTAATGCAATTAAATAGCTGAATCCAAAGGACATATATCAGTGTCAAAAGTAAGCAAAAGAAGAGACACCTTAGGGTCTTAGTACGCTGTTTTAAGAAAACATCAGCAAACATCGCTTGATGATGAAATTCCCAAAAATTAGAAAGATTTGAACAATAATCATCTATAGTATGCCTTGAGCAGCAAACTTCATTAAAGTAGCAGGTGTTACAACACATACATACACATAGCATGACACATGTGCATGG
>JAESVK010014067.1:0-12990 GCA_017140935.1 Hamamelis virginiana | reverse complement strand
TCCAATGCTAGTCCACACGAACACAAAACTCCTCGAATCCCTTGTATCTTCACAACCCTTGAAAAGATCACAAGATAGAGAGGGAAGAGTGGAGAGGATGGCTAGGAGAGAGAGGCTCACCATGGAGTGTCTAGCCCTAATGCTTGTAGCATCATATTTATAGCCTTCTTCTATTTTAATGATGTTTGGTTACAAGTGCTAGCTTGACCAAACACCATATAGAATAACAATATCCTAGTATGTATATCCTTGACCTCTTTCTTATTAACCTTTAATAATAAGAGTCATACATATATAAACTAGAATATTTCCCTCCCAATAATTCAAGAAGATCACTTATGTTCTTATGTGTGTGACCCATTGGGTTCACCCCAACCTAGTAGTGGCTCGGGACATCTCATGTTCCCTAAAATAAAAAGTTTCTATTTTTGGTTCAATTGGAACTATTCCAATTTTGCCCTCAATGATAACACTTATCATTAGGCCTACACTAGTCATGAGTGACATCTAGCAACATATCATGACGTACCCTAGGTTTGGGTGAATAGTAGAACTATGTGAACCCTTCATGTTACTTAATCATTCATCCCCTAATGTCACTGTTAAGATGATCGGGCATGGTTATTAAGTCAAACCCTATCTTAACAACTTGTTATATGTTCTACAAAGTATAATCTCAATAAGGTGAATCTGATGAAACTCTTTCACAATTCACCTATCACTGTGGCCACAAATTTCACATTGAGAACTATCTTTGTGAACTAACCATGACATTCTCTCTCATCAAAGATGAAAGTGATGATTCCTTCTTGCGCACTCATTTACCTTCATACATAACTCTACTGGAGCCAATGAGTACCGATTACACCCTTATGGTTAAGGATATACGAGATACTATCAAACTCAAGTGACATATGCATAAGATAACTATGGTGCCTCAAGTCTAAGGATTATGATCGTAACATAAGAATATTCTTTTGACTTAAACTCCATAAGAATATTCTTGATGATCAAGTTCAGTGTACATGTTCTAACATGCACCCACAGATTAACTATAGTGTCACTACACCGAAAGGAAAAACTACCTATCTTCCCATTGGAGCCAGTTTAAATCTGTGCTACTCTTAACGGTTTATTAAATTTCCAATTTAATAAACCTATGAGCAGGAACTTCTTTTTAGAATAAATGTGTATGAGAAATATGAGTCTCCATATCTCAACAACTTGAGATACATATTTCTCTTATCATTTATTCATGGACCTTATCATATATATTTAAATATATACGACAAGTTATACCTTCAAATTAATACAATATGAAATTGATATGCCCTTTAGGATTGGTTTTAGGGCATACCTCTAACAATCTCCCACTTGCACTAAAGCCAATCAACATAGTATCTTATACTAGTCTTTGCAAGACAAGGCTTCTAACACTCATCTAAAGTGTTAGGGCAATGGAGACTCTATGCAAACAGATTTTGCAACCTTATTATTTTCGATAATAGTAATTAAACTAATATCCGCTGCCAACTCTGATGTCCTAGTAAATAAGACATGTGTTCTCGAAAGAAAACGCCATACTCTAGACATTCTTTTAGGCAATTTGTAAATAGCATCCCTTTATAAAATTTCTTTGTAGATGCAAGTATTTCATTCTTAAACTCTTTTAAGGAATATACTTGTATCTATTCAGAATCCCTATTCTGAATCAACAATCAATATCTGCTAACAACCATTTGCAGCATAAATGATATTAACTTAAGTACATAAGTTTTAATCATATGAGTCTCCCTATTTCTCAAATATTATGCTCATATGAAATCCCTCACAAAATCAAATTTTTGAGAGATTTGAATTCCTATAACGATTATAGAATTCTTAATCATACGTTAGTATTTAAAGTATGTACTTTATAAAGAAAGTTAAGAATAATATCAATGACTTGCATACTCCCACTTTCCTTTTTGAACCAAGGTATTTTATGTATTAAACCTTTAATAACATAAAATTCCTTTTGATGTTTCACAAAGGTATAGTTCTCAACTATTGTGGAAACATTGTTTTCTAATAACTCTTTATTTGAGAAAACAAACCCCCTTTTGAAGTTTATTTTGAAATATCTCATATTTCCAAATTATCTCCAAACTTTATCGTTTAACATATTTAAGGTCAACAAGTGATATAAGATTCAACCAAATATTCTTAATATTTTTCTTTTAGTTTTACTTCATACGAATCATTTGAACTCTTCAAATATTCATAGTTTTGAATCATTTGAACACTTTCAAATATTCAAATAGCTATGAAGTATACAAACTAAAATTTAGGGTTTATACATCTTATGTATTATCCTTTTGATCTCCTTATAAAATAAGGTGATCAGTTCATATTAATTAATGAATCAAAATTCATTTATTAATGTGATCCTTGGAGTTGAATTCTTATATCATTTTATGCATTTATTCAAAGTATTCATAAAGAGTATAGAACTTTAAATCAATTGCCAGAATTAATCCAAAATATCTAATATTATAGATTAATTGTTTTAAATAAAACCTCAATTAAGAAGTATTAAAACAATTGGCAATTTTAATAAAGATTCTATGAACTCTAAATAAACTAATCAAGTATCAAGCTTCTATGTTAAATGTATCAACTGTTGATTCATTTCCAAACAAAGAACGCTTGATATTTACTTGATCTTCTACTTCCCCTTGTCTTCTACATACAATCGCATTCTACAAGAAAGCACAATTAGGTATCGGATACCATAAGCAGAATAATACTAATTCTTAATTTGTAAATAAATAAAGCATAGGACGTACCATTAAAAGAACCATTCTTCAAACTAGGTACTCCTTGCAGTTTCTCTTCCAATGATCCACACTTGAAACTCTTTCCTTTAGACTTCTCTTTCTTAATGCTTATTTTTGGTTTGTTATGAGACTTCTTCTTCTTTCCCTTGCCCTTAGGTTCGGTCTTAGAAGTGAAAGTTTCATTAAAAGCCAAAACATTCCCTTTGGTTTCCTTTTTCAAGGTCTCCTAACACTCATTAGTATATTCATCAAATCAGTGAGGGAAGATTCTGATGAATTACTTGTGACTTGTAGGATGGAATAAAGCAAGATGTCAATGCCCTTTTTATTATCAGTTATCCTAACACTTAAGATCATACAAGGAGTGAATGTTCTGGATCATTATGAGGCAGAGCTCATTAACAGATGTCCCATACATCATCTTATAGGAGAAGAGTCCACTAACAGGATTGTACTTTACAATTATGTTCTGTGAACCATAAATTTCCCTCAGATGTACCTTACATCATCATTAAGCCACTTACTATAAGTGTCTTTCTTCTCCTAATATGCCTCCTTATGACAAAGCATTGGGGTAAGGGGTATTGACCACGTAGTCTATTTTGTCAGCGGCTAAGACTAAGTTTCTCAAACCAGTCTTGGAAGTTTAGGACCAGTTAAACAATTGTCATTTAATTATTCTAGAGAGCAGGTTTAAATGAGCTATCTATAACAGAAAATAATAAATATAATTTCATATTAATAAACCATAAAAACTCATTGGTTTTTAAGTTTTATGGTACCTCCCACTATTTCATTCAAATCTCATACACCCTCTAATGAGATTCGGGAATTTCAACATTGAATTTCCATAATGGGGATTGGGGTCCCATCAAGAATTAATAGTCCTCACATAATAGTTTCTTGGATATTAACCCTTAATGAGTGGATAACTCTTTATCCTAATGCTTCTCAAAGCAAGTTCCAATCATCCTTTAGCCTCTAAACTGTAGTATCCTCACATAATAGTTTCTTAGATAGTACATTTTAGTTAAGTCACACCCACCATTCACATAAGTATGGTCAATTGAATGTTGTATCCCTCACATGATAGTTTCTTGGGATACACCATTTTCGCATCTTATGATATCCAATATTTAAAAATAAGATGAGAGAAATTCTTAGGATGAATATGTTCCCACATATCTGCAGCCAAACATAAACACCGAAGAAATTTTCTTATCTTATAATGGTGGGAGGCTAGGATAAAGCCCAAGGCCTCTTCCTTACAACTTAATTTTGTAACAAAGGGGTTTTGTAAAAGGTCTCATTTTAATAACATACACATATATATATCGCATACATATAAAAATTTAGACCAACTTTTATTATTAGTTCTTGATTATCCTCCCACTGTCCTTCTAGAGGCTATGGTGGAATCATCTCGAACATATAATAAATTAGGTCTAGGCCCTAACAAGCGTACATCACATATATTAATGGGCCTTGGTATAATTATGGACTTTCAAGGTGGGTTCAAACTTTGAGCCAAAAAGATGAACCCTAGGTCTAATTTGAGGGTTGGTGATCGTAATTAAAATCCTATGTAACTATTAAATAATGACTAAAAGATCTTCTCAAGGTCTTGTAGTCCTCGCCAAGTCCTTCTCAAGTCCTTGCTTTTCCTCTCGAACAAGAATCCACCATGCATCTCGGGTCCACCACTCACCTTCTTGAATTGAAAGTTACAATTTATAAAAGAAGAAGGGGATTAAGGAAAAAAGGGGATACATAGAGATAGAGAGGGAATGAGGCATGCAAGCCCCAAATAATTACATCACCATATTTAAACAACTTTAAATACAACCCTAAAATAAACCATTCACATCTAATGCGGCCAATCACATCTCATTTAATTAGTCTTTAAGTCCATAATCATCCATTCTAATTACACAATCGCATTGCATAAAATAAAGACAACATACATAAAAAGGCAATGATGGCGATGGCATATAATTAATTAAAGTCATATTATTATTATTATCTCATAACAATAATAATATCATTATTATTATTATCTCATAACAATAATAAAGTTCTTTTAAATCTCTTTTAAAATAAACCCATCATATCTCATATGATAACATTAGTGTCTTTCCTTAAGTAAAACTCCTAATTAACTCAATTAGGGTTTTAAATAAATAGAATTTAATTTGAGAAATTATTCTCACAATTCCTATCATGCATTTAACACTTTAATATGCATAATAGATTAATCATCATTAACCTATAAAGAAGGAATTAAATAATAACTCAAAACCAAAATTTTAGAAAAGACACAAACCCAGTTTTTCAACAAAACTAAGAATTCAACTACTGTTTTGGGACTAAACTTTTCTATATTAAAACTAACTTTTAAAATGTGAAAATACTCTATTTCACAAGGATTTTCAGTCCTCTTTCAAATGGCATAGGTCTTATTTAGTGATTCCAACGTTTGGTATCACTTTAAAGCATTTTGTTATGCTAACTCCAAATCTTGGCAGATTCTGGAATTTGCTCACAAATGGCTTTATATGGCCTAACCTAGAACGAATTAAGGCATGGGAACACTTCAATTCACTAGGTTTTTCAGTCATCTTTCCAATGGCAGGGGTCTTATCACTTGATTCCAACGTTTGGTATCAGTTTAAGGCATTTTACAATAGGGAGTCAGAATTTTCAAATTTGACTCCTAATCACAAAAACCTTAATGTGGCTAATCTAGGTCATAATAAGTCATGGGAACTCTTCCTAAACTTAGTTAAGACCTAATATTAATGAAGTCAATAGGTGGCAAGCTTCGAAAATCCCAGAAACTATTTTTCATCGATTTTACAAAAGCTTCATGGTTGCTGCCCAAAAAAACAGCAACCCAGTTTTAATTTTAAAACGATTTTAAAATTAATTCAAACAATATATAATTATGCAAAAACGTTTTTAACATACTTATATATCATCTAGCAACATCCCTAAATGTTTTTAAGCAATTAAAAACAATAACTCATCACATGAATTGCACAATCTCTCAAGAACACTAAAATTGTTTTATAAAACACTTTTTCATCAAACCTATATGTTCTTCATTTTTAATTTTCAAAAACAATTAAATTTATTTTGAAAACTTTATAAACTATTTATAAAACATATGAAGAACATAAGATCATGAAAAACAAAATAAAAACAAGGTACACTAGGGTTCCAAACCCATGTAGCCGTGAGGTGTAGTAGGAGAGAGAGAGTGTGCTAGGGTTTAGGGTTAGGGTTAAGGTTTTTCAACCTTACCTAATCCTATTCTTTTAGGGTTTCCATAAACACTAAATATGCTGCAATATTTCCTAAATCAAAATTATTTAAAAATAAGAAAGAATCAAATCATAATAAGAAACTTTCCTAAATCAAATAATTTCAAAATAGAAACTAGGGTTTTCAAAGATTTGACAATTAGGGATTCCTAATACAAATCAAGAAACCTACCTATTTTGGTTTAGGGTTTCTAAAACCTAAAACCAGCCACCATTGATGTTCCAATTAGGGTTTTGTAGGAACCCTAATCACCATTGTTAGCCATTAACAAAAAACTCCATTAATGCACAAATTTAAACAACTTTAAATCATGATATTTACAAACATCAAGAATCAATATTTAACAATTTAAAAATGATTAAGATTCATGCAAATACAATTTAGGGTTACTAAACCCTAGTAGCCGAATTGATGAGGGGAGAATCCCCATGAAACCGTGATCCCCAAGTGGGTTTCCAAAACCCTAAAACCCATAACAAGTCATGATGCATTCTAGCTTCCAAAATCAAGAAGATTTCAAAACAAGATTATCATCCATCCATTCTAGGGTTTCTCAAACCTCATGAATCATCCATGGATGATCAACATATGGTTTCTAAAACCATAATCATCAAGGACAAATGTGGGAGAGAGAGGAGAGAGAGAGGCCGAACTAGACATGGGGTTTTTGTCAAAACCCTTGAAGCAATACACAAAGGGGACTAAACCCCAATGGCTGAAACCTATAGGGGACTTTCCCCATTGATCCGAAACCTCCATAGGGTTTTAAACAAACCCTAAGTGCCATTTAAAAACAAAAACAAATAAGATTCATCAAGAACCCTTCCATGGCCGAATTCATATGTGGGCTTTTCATCAAACTCTTGAAGCAATACACCAAGGGGCTGCCCCTTCATGGCCGACTCATAGAACCCTTAGAATACTTCCATAGAACACTTCTATGAAGTTCGAAGGGAAGTCATTGAGTGGTTTGAACAAAACAAGCAAAACAAGCAAAACAAGAAAACTTTATAAAATTTTCTGCAGAAAAACTGGGTTCTGTCCCGTGGCTGTTTTGCCTCCAAACGCTGCCTCAATGGCTTGGAAAAATTCCAAAATTAATATAGAAACGTTCTATATCGAGTCACGATCGAAACAAGACCGACCTCATGCTATTTGGATATGTTTTGATCAAGATACAAGCCAAACAAGTGAGCATGCTCCAGAAAAACGGGATTCTGGGTTTGTTCATCAAAAACCCTTAAAACTTTGATTTTAATAAATTATACCCATCAATAGCCATCATCATATTCATGATCATGTTTGAGTTGGCTTTGATACCACTGAAAGGATGTGATACAAGAATCGCAGCGGACGAAATACATCGTATAAAACTTTTTATAAAATGATTCTTAATCACAACCATGCCAAGATTCAAACACAAACATAGAATCATGAATATTTATACAAGTACATGAATTAAACATATTTAAAACATACTTACTTGATCATTGCCTTTGATGTAACCTCGATTGAATCCGAGCTCCAAAAGTATGGAAGCCTCCAATGCTAGTCCACACGAACACAAAACTCCTTGAATCCCTTGTATCTTCACAACCCTTGAAAAGATCACAAGCTAGAGAGGGAAGAGTGGAGAGGATGGCTAGGAGAGAGAGGCTCACCATGGAGTGTCTAGCCCTAATGCTTGTAGCATCATATTTATAGCCTTCTTCTATTTTAATGATGTTTGGTTACAAGTGCTAGCATGACCAAACACCATATAGAATAACAATATCCTAGTTATGTATATCCTTGACCTCTTTCTTATTAACCTTTAATAATAAGAGTCATACATATATAAACTAGAATATTTCCCTCCCAATAATTCAAGAAGATCACTTATGTTCTTATGTGTGTGACCCATTGGGTTCACCCCAACCTAGTTGTGGCTCGGGACATCTCATGTTCCCTAAAATAGAAAGTTTCTATTTTTGGTTCAATTGGAACTATTCCAATTTTGCCCTTAATGATAACACTTATCATTAGGCCTACACTAGTCATGAGTGACATCTAGCAACATATCATGACGTACCCTAGGTTTGGGTGAATAGTAGAACTATGTGAACCCTTCATATTACTTTATCATTCATCCCCTAATGTCACTGTTAAGATGATCGGGCATGGTTATTAAGTCAAACCCTATCTTAACAACTTGTTATATGTTCTACAAAGTATAATCTCAATAAGGTGAATCTGATGAAACTCTTTCACAATTCACCTATCACTGTGGCCACAGATTTCACATTGAGAACTATCTTTGTGAACTAACCCTGACATTCTCTCTCATCAAAGATGAAAGTGATGATTCCTTCTTGCGCACTCATTTACCTTCATACATAACTCTACTGGAGCCAATGAGTACCGATTACACCCTTATGGTTAAGGATATACGAGATACTATCAAACTCAAGTGACATATGCATAAGATAACTATGGTGCCTCAGGTCTAAGGATTATGATCGTAACATAAGAATATCTTTTGACTTAAACTCCATAAGAATATTCTTGATGATCAAGTTCAGTGTACATGTTCTCTAACATGCACCCACGGATTAACTATAGTGTCACTACACCGATAGGAAAAACTACCTATCCTCCCATTGGAGCCAGTTTAAATCTGTGCTACTCTTAACGGTTTATTAAATATCCAATTTAATAAACCTATGAGCAGGAACTTCTTTTTAGAATAAATGTGTATGAGAAATATGAGTCTCCATATCTCAACAACTTGAGATACATATTTCTCTTATCATTTATTCATGGACCTTATCATATATATTTAAATATATACGACAAGTTATACCTTCAAATTAATATAATATGAAATTGATATGCCCTTTAGGATTGGTTTTAGGGCATACCTCTAACACGTAGGCATGGTGCCGAACCACGTTAACATCATTGTTTGATTTTTTGATCTCCCCATCTCTTTTATATTTGCTGCATTATTCACTTGAATTAAAAATCGACATGGGATTGCCTTAGACACTATTCACCCCTCTCTAGTGTCTCTAGTTGGGACAACAATAGCACTCAATAAATCAAGAAGAGTTGAATATAGCTCACAATGGAGGGGAAGAAGAAAAATAAAAAGAATAAGCCATAGCAAAGATAGGGCAATGGCAGCTACGACAGTGGCTCTTCCTTTTTCTAACTTCAAGCATGAATGCCTGAAAAACATATATAAAAAAACCAAATAAATTAATATATATTTTGAGCCATGCAAAAGCTGCTATTAAAAAAACTCAAAATACTACAAAAAGTCATAAATCACATAAAAACTTATGCCTAACATTATTTATGTTGCCTTAGTTTAAAAAAGAAAGGCAATATATATATATATATATATATAGACACACACACAACAAATCAACTTAACTTAGCTAAACAGTTTTATTAGCCTTAGGTGAGACGTTGAGGATTTGGAAATCACACTTTCTATTTTCCTTTTCTTCAATTTCTTTGCACCCAATCTGAGCAAAAACCATTTAGTTGGTCGCTAACAAAAGTAAGGAAAATTAAAGAAAACAAATTCATTTCTTAAATGTTATGTTGGGGTGGCAAATTGGTGGGTTTGGGCTGGGTCTAAATGGGTTGGGCCACAAAATGTACATGACCCATTTAACTAGTACAATGTCTTAACCCATTTAGACCCAAACCCATTTATCATGGGTTGACTCGACCCGAGAACCCATTTATATATCATGGGTCGACCTTTTTTTTTTTTAAGAAAAAAAGAAAACACATATGCACGCCAACAAAAAAACTTAGAATAAAATAAAATTGCCGCATTTAACAACAAAATTTAACATGTCATATTTATCTTCTATATAAAAAAACTAATACTATGTCTTGACTCATTTAGACCCATAGATATCATGGGTTGACCCAACCCACGAACCCATATATCATGGGTCGACCCTTTTTATTATTATTATTATTAACGCATATACACGCCAATAAAATAAAATAAAATTGCCGCATTTAACAACAAAATTTAACATATCATATTTAAATTTTCAACAAAAACTACGTTCTTACAGTTATTCTAAATGTCACAATTTTGCAGTCAATTTTTTCAAAAACCAATCATTGGATCATCCTGATTTTTGGTAGGCATTATAAGAGTAAATGATTTACCAGCCTATACAAAATAATTTTACCAGCCTGTACAAAATCTCATAATCCATAATCCTCACGTAACCGGTCCCTCCAACAACTTGATATCTCCTAAGTCAATACTATTGTAACTTACCTTATTCTTAGGATATTTTGTTTCTTATTCTTATTCTATATTCTATATAAACATACTGCCATATAATACAAATGCATCTTTTATCAAACTCTTTATGGTATCAAAGCAGACACTCTCCCACAAGCACTTAGATCTATCTCTCGTTCCCATGGCTGAAACTTCTCAAACAAATTCATCTCTTATTGTGACTAACCATGCTATTGCAGCACCAAATTCATTGATTGCAATCAATGCCACGGCACAACTACCCCTCAAACTCACACCAATGAACTACCTGACTTGGCGTGCTCAGTTCAACGTTCTCCTCATTGGATACCATCTAATGCGATATGTGGATGGCTCTCATTCGGAACCACCCAAAACCATGAATGACGCATCCAATCCTGCTCACCTACTCTGGCTTCGACAAGATCAGCTTCTATTGCACTCCATCATTGCCTCTGTTTCATAACAAATCATGCTGCTTATTGCTTCCACAACAACCTCCCGTATGGCATAGGAGAAACTTAAAACTCTCTACGCAAATCGCTCACGATCCAGAGTTAAGGGTCTCAAGGAATGACTCACCGCCACCACACGTGGCTCTAGTCCTATGGGTGAATTTCTTAACACCATGAGAAGCATATCTTATGAGCTTTCAATCATTGGTGAGCCTCCTAGTGATATTGATTTGGTTGTTCATGTCTCGAATGGTCTTGGTCCAGCATTCAAAGAAATTGCTGCAGCGATTCGTGCCCAAGAAAACCCCATCAGCTTTGAAGACCTTCATGATAAACTTGTGGAGTATAAAAATTTTCTCAAACGTCAGGAGGTGCGTGCTGTGTCTCCTACAATCACGGCTAATGTCACTCAATGATCTGGACAATCCAACACCTACCCTCCTAAGCCCTACAACAACAACAAAGCCTCCTCCAACAATCGCGAACATCAGCCATTTTCCAACTTCAATCGTAGTTATCAAGGCTCAAATCAGCCCCAGAAGAAACCCCCAGGCTAGGGTTACAAAGGTTTCTATCAATTGTGTGATCAACAAGGCCATAGCGCAAAGCGCTGCCCTCGTGTATGCCCTGCTCTACCTACGGCTCCTACTGCAAACTACACTGCCACTGCTCGACCATAGCCACAAAATTGGCTCCTCGATTCTGTCGTATCTCACCATGTACATGACCTCAACAACCTCTCACTCACCTCGGAATATGAAGGTTCGGATGCTATTGTCATAGGTGACGGCATAGGTTTGCACATAACTCATACTGGCACTACAACTCTTCCCACTCCTTCTACAAATTTTGCCCTATCTAATGTTCTTTGTGTTCCTTCCATCAAAAAAAATTGTTGGCCCAAAATATACTCTAGAGGGGGGTGAATAGAGTACAGGCAAATAAAAAATACTTTCAAAAATGGGATACAATATTTTTGCAAACTTGAAATTGGATGAGTAAAATGCAAGATTGAATATCAACTTAATACAACAAGATATAAAACTAAAACTTAAAGTAAAGAGCTTGAGTTAGAGAATCAAACACAAAGATTTAACGTGGTTCGGTCTCCGCCTACATCCACGCCTCAAGAACTTCGTCAAGAGGTTTAATCCACTAAGCAACTCCTTCAAGGTGAAGAAACCTTTACAACTTGCCTTCTTTTAAGGTGGAAGACAACTCGCCCACAAGAGTTCTCACAAAACCCTTACAAAACTCACAATTCAAGAGATTGAATATTGAATGATACAATGAATGCTTCTCGAAGTTGATTTGTAATCAATACAATAGCACAAAAACTTCTCAAGAGATCAAATGGATAAAGCACAAGAGTTTTTAATCAATGAGAAGAGTGAATATTGAATGCTTGAGATTAATGGATGTAAGACAAAAGATTTAATCACAAGGTAAACAATAAATGATCACCAACCTTTAATATATATAGCCATCCAAAACCCAAGTGACCGTTTGAAACCCTAGAAGTCGGATTATGAAGGTTTTAGGGTGGTTGGGGAACATTTAATGCTTGAATGACTAGTTTAATAAATAGCCGTTTTGAAGTTACAGAACCCTTAGTCGATTAATACAAGCTTGTTAGTCGACTAACAAGGCATTTTCAAAGGCATTTTTCATTCCCGGGCTCGGTTAATCGATTAGGATAGGCTTGTTAGTCGACTAGCTAAGCAAAATTCATAAAAATCAAAATCTGGGTTTGTTAGTCGACTAGGACAAGAGGGGTTAGTCGACTACCAACTTAAATACATTTGGGATATTTTGATCCGGGATCGGTTAGTCGACTAGCCAAGGGCGATTAGTCGACTAGAAAAATTGCAACCAAAACATAGCTACTGACCTTCCATTAGTCGACTAGCAAGAGAGGATTAGTCGACTAAGAAATCATTAGTCGACTAGTCAAGGGTGATTAGTCGACTAACTTAGAATTTCATAAACATTGCTTCTGTACTCCAATTAGTCGACTAGGACTAGATGGGTTAGTCGACTAGTGAAGTTGTAAAGGCAATAATTCGAAATTTCTAAGTCAAAATTAACACTAAACACTTTGACAAATTAACTA
>JAESVK010014046.1:0-11559 GCA_017140935.1 Hamamelis virginiana | reverse complement strand
GTAAAATATAATTTGTGTATGATGATTAAAGTTTAAAGAAAAAAAGGCTTAAAAACCCGCCCCGATTATATGTGTTTATGTATTTTTATAGTATTTATTTTATAGGTATTTTACAATTAAGTTCTTTCTTAATAAAATGAAATTTCAATCATGCCCCTTGAGGGGTTTAGTATATTTTACTCTTAGAAGTAACAATTATCTTTAATGTTCATCGATGCTTTTTGTAATTTGTTTTAGTGTTGAGAAAACTGAGGAAAGTAGAAAGAAAATAGTAAATGGGACGAGACAGTAATGGGATGGGGTCTTTTAATTGGGACGGGAATGGGATGAAGTTTTCTTAAATGGGACGGGATTGGAAAAGGGGTAACCCGTTCTAAACCCGCCCCGTTGACATCCTTAATAGAGAGAAAGACACCTTAGTAATTAGATAAAATGACAAACCTGCTAAGAGAGGGAAGAAAGCTTTTATAGGTCGGCTAAGGAATTGGATGTATTGAGTGTGCTAATCTCATTAATGGTTAACGTGTGTTAATTAGGCAACCAATTAATAATCCTCCTTACTTGGTAATCATGTCACGCCACACTTTCCTGAAGTCTGTAGTCAGAGCCATCTCATGATCATTCCATATGTTTAGCAAGTAAAGCTCCATCTTTATGAAGTGATGTTGACAAATCGGGTGGCACATAACAGGTCGGGTAGAAACTAATGGCTTGGTTGATCGTGCCTCGACTTGACACGCATCGACACCAGAACCTCTGTAAATTTTACCCTCTTCATATATATATATATATATATAAAGAGGTGCTAATATCAGGTGCACCTGATGCATCTTGCATTAGGTGCCTTCTTGTAGAGCCACTTGCATTGTAAATTTTGGAAAACTGACCGTTGGATTAGATACCAATTATAACTAGCACTAGGCAAGTTATAATTGGTATCTATGCACATGTGGCAAATTGTATTTGTTATGCAATAAAATCATGCCATGTTTATAATTTATTGTTATATTATCAAATAAAATATTTATAAAAAAAATATAAAATAAAAAAGTTAAACGAGCTTGAGCCTGAACTTGAATATGAGCCAAGCTTAAGTTGGAGCTCGAATCCGGATGTTAATGCTGTGAGGCTGAGCCCGATCTTCTCACAACTAGGGGTGTTCAAGAACCGAACGAAACCGATTGAACCGACCAAAGCCAAACCAAACCGCCCTATTTGGTTGGTTTTAATGAGTGCCACGGTCCTTAATGGTTTTCATTTTCCTCAAACTGAGGTGATTGGTTTGGTTTATATAATGAGGGTATAGACCGACCAAACCGGCCGATGTACACCCCTACTATTTGCATAATGCATGCTTGTTTGATTGTAGTTGTATTAATTAGCCCAATTGGAGCTTATTTTGGAAATTGGTACTTGGTAGTGTTGATTACTTCATGCATAATATGTTTTTATTTGAAAATTGCTAGTAGTTCATTTTGGGTGACACAATTTCAAATTACTTCATGCATAATAGGCTCCAATTGTTAGTAGTTGATTTTGGATGACACAATTTTCAAATTACTTCATGCATAATAGGTTACGTGTTGCTAGTTGTTGAAAAGAGAGATAACATAGGAGTTGGCAGTGCCACAATTTTTTTGGGTGACACAAATTTTTTTTTTCCCCCAAATTAGCGTCTATCAAAACCGATGATAGACCGACCGAACCAAGCCGAAAAACATTCCCTATTTTGGTTGTTTATCATGAGTGCTACGGTTCCTAATGGTTTTCATTTTCTCAAACAGATATGATTGGCTTGGTTCATATAATGAGGGTATAGACCGACCAAACCAGCCGATGTACACCCCTACTCACAACATTCATGAGCTTAGCATAATTGAGAGCTTTCATTAATTTCTTAGCAAGTTCGAGCTTGAGCCAGCACAACTAGGGTTGACTTTGCTCGGTTGCACCCTTACTGATTTTTCGGTTGGGTCTATGGGCAACTAGTGTGAACCTATGTATCATCCATTGTGTACTTTCATTATTATGCACTAAAGGTTTATAAAAAGGGAAAATTATCTAGACCCCCTTAGATATTGAATTCCAAACCAGTAGGCCCAGAACACTATAATGTTTACCCATAACCCCCTCCAGGATTTTCTAAAGTCAACTTTAATTATTTAATGACAGATTTACCATTTTTATTGTTTTTATGGAGAGTTTTATTACCTTTTAAATAGTGTAATTGTTTTGTTGACATTATGGTAAGTTTTTTAGATTTAATTCAATTCAAATTTTAATTTCTAATTGTGATATATCCATTTATAGCTTTAAACAAATAAGTAAATTTTCTTATTTATATAAACTAGAGATAAATAAACGTATTTGGAAGTAAGTAAATTTACCTACATTTATTAATTAGAAATAAGTAAACTTATTTGGAAATAAGTAAACTTATTTGGAAATAAGTAAATTTTCCTAATTATATGTCTTTAAACAAATAAGTAAATTTACCTATTATAAACTAAAAATAAATAAACGTATTTGAAAATAAGTAAATTTACCTATATATATTAACTTGAAATAAGTAAACTTATTTCGAAATAGTTAGCCCAAAATATACTCTAGAGGGGGGTGAATACTGAATAGAGTATAGGCAACTAAAAATTGATTTCAAAATGGGATATAGTCTTTTTGAAATCTTAAACTTTAGATAACTAGAATGCAAATTTGAACAATAACTTAAATAGCAAACAAATAACTTGAAATGAAAGAGATTGAGTTAGAGAGATTCAAACACTAAAATTTTAACGTGGTTCGATCCCCATCATTAATCCACTATCAAGACTCCTTCAAGATGGAGAAACCTTTACACTTGCCTTCTTTCAAAGGTGGAAGATACTCACCCACAAGAGTTTCACTAAACCCTTAAATATCACAAATACAAGATGAATAAAGATGGAGTATTACAATAAATGCTTCAACAAGCTAATTTGTAATAAATACAAGCACAATAATGACTTCTCAAATGCTCAATAAATATAGCTCCAAGAGATTCACAAAGAGAAGTTTGGATTATGAGAGTTTGAGAGTAAATGCTTCAATAAATGGGTTGAATAGTGTAGGTTATTCGTAAATGAAAGCAATGGTTCTATATATAATGAACTAGGGCCAAAATGGTCATTTGAAAACCCTAGACTCTGATTCGAGAAGATGGGGGTAGGTTAGGATCATTTATTGCTTGATTTGCTATAAAGAGAAAGAGTCGTTTTGAAGTTGCAGAGTCATTAGTCGACTAGGTCAAGGTAGTTAGTCGACTAGCTAGTTAATTTTCAAATGATTTTGGCTTCCTAGACTCGATTAGTCGACTGGGCACAAGGTGTTAGTCGACTAGCTAAGCTAAAAGACTTTGAAATATTTTCTGGGTTTGTTAGTCGACTAGGAACAAAAGGGTTAGTCGACTAGCAACTTTAAAACTCATTTAGAAAATTTTCCGGGATCGATTAGTCGACTAAAAAAGGGACCTTAGTCGACTAACAACTTTGCAATAAAAACATGGTTTCTGACCTGCCATTAGTCGACTGATAAAAGAGGGTTAGTCGACTAGAGAATCATTAGTTGACTAGACCAAGGTGTTTAGTCGACTAGACTAAGGTGTTTAGTTGACTAACTTAAGATTTGTCAAAACACTACCTCTGACCTTCACTTAGTCGACTAGGACTAAAGTGTTAGTCAACTAGAGAAGTTGCAATGTTAATATTTCGAAATTCTTAAGTCCAAATCAACTTATAACACTTGAGCAAGTTCACTAAGCGTTCCAAAACATTTTGAGCCTAGGGTCTCTAACTAACCCTAAATTAGTCTAAAGACCTAAAACACTAATGCAATTCATGCTGGAATTTAAACAAAATAAGCAACTATGCATGAAAATAATTCTAACAATGCATGAAAAATGCTCCTAAATGCATACTAATTCAACCATGTGAACCTAAGCATATTTCTAAGTTGGATTTGACCCTAAAAATAATTTTTAGGAGTCATTTAAAGGCATAAACAAATCTGGACAGATTCGAATACAAACTTTAAACTATACTAAAAACCCTAAAAAATAATAATAAAAATCATGACAATGACCTAGCATGCATCCTACATGAATATACGATAAAATTATATAAAGAAACGTGCATAAATGTGACCTAAAAAAGATAATTAAGTCACTTAAAAGTGTGTATTCAAATTTGGACAGATTTGAATATCCACTTTGAAGTGCTTAAAAAGCATTTTTACGTCACATAATTAATTATACAAAACCCCTAATATGCATACTAACATAATATATGAATTTAATCTATAAAATGTACATGAAATCATGGCTTAAAAATATTATTTAAGCCTCTTCGAAGTCCATATTCAAATCTGGACAGATTTGAACATATACTTTGAGGGGCTTAATTAATATAATTAATCCATTCAAAATATCAAGAATAAATCCTAAAATGCAACCTAACATATCAATATAATTTCTTATATGAAATCATGCAAAAATATGGTTTAAAAGGGATGTTTAAGCCTCTTTTAAAACCAAAGACAGATTTGAAACCAATCCTAAAAGTGTTTAAATCATCACGATTAATCCAATAAAATAACAAATAAGGATCCTAACATATAAACTAACATGCTCGACCAAACTTCTATGCAAAACAACATCAAAACTGCACTAATACATGCTTAAATAATTAATCTAAACACAAGGGGAGGATCTTACCTTCGCACGCTCCCTCGTACACAATTCATATATTCAAACCATCTAATCAATGTCAAGTGTTTAAATAATCGTGAAAGCATGAAAAAGAATGACTCAAGACTCATCACATATCAAAAAATGCCTCAACACACTTATATAACTATTAATATCATATGATCATCACAAGATTTCAATAATATGTAAATATATTAACACTTACTCTAGGCATGCTCACACACATAAAATCATAACAAAAAACTACTTAATCAAACTAATATGCTACTAAATGTACAATCAAACAAAAAGCTATCCTAACATGCGTAATAAACACATAAAAAATGGAAGCTAATTCATCTTACACAAAGATGAACTAAATTTCCACCATGGCATGGAGAGAAGATTTACATGAGAAATAAAGGAGACAAAGCGAGGATAGAATACTTACCCTTCTTCTTCCTCCTCGGCTACCCTCCTTCAAGCTTCCTCAACCTTGAGTTCCTTCTCTCTCTCCCTTCTTTAACTCTGATTCTCTCTTGAATGATGAATAAAAACGAAGTAGCCTCCTCTCCTAGGCTCTATCAAAGTGTGTTTATAGAGCTAAGGTGAAAAACCATTGAATGGTTAAGATTAATTCATCTAAAATCATCCTATGGTTAAGGATGAATCATCCTAGGGCCAATGATGAGTCTCTTCAGAGTCCTCAGACTGAAATACGTTTGAATTAATTCAAAAAAAATCGAACAAAGTCGGGTAAAAGAGGTGGGAGAGTCCCAAAATTTCAAAACACAAAAATTGGGGTCGACCATTCTGGTGGCCATCCTAGCCTAGACGGTTGGCTGTCCTAGCTTGGACAGTCACCATGTCTTCCTCAATTTACCCTATTTTCGAGGGATTTTGGTATTTTGGCTCTATCTCGTTCATTTTCAGTCCGAATTGGATGATTCAAAAGCCAAAACGACCGTGTTTTGATCTTCCACATTCCTAGAAGGGTTTTGGATCAAAAATGCTTGACCATGGTCAAGTATTTTAGTAAAAATCTAGCCGATTGACCCGATTGTGCCAAAATATGTCATATAACAATTCTCTGTTTTGTAAAATTGATCAATTAGGCTTAACACACTTCTAAAAACATGTTTTTAATATGAAATTGATACTTGAAAACACATTTTCAAAATCTTTGACTTTGACCAATTCACGGTTAATTTAAATGAAATCTCAGTTCAACTCATTCATACTCGTAGGATCGATTTTGGGCGAATCCATCCCAACTATTCAAAAGTTCAATTAATACTCCAAATACACTCCACACATCCATATAAACTCCATGAAACAATCCGTTTAGAATTCGGATGTTATTTGGAAATTATACGAGAAAAATGACGAAAACGCCCCTCAAGTCGCAAAACCCTAATTACCTATCAAACTCTCATCATAATGATATGAAAATTTATAGGGATATCCTAAAACACAACAAAATATAAATGCAATGCAAACAAATTGATTCCAATTCAAATGTATGCATGAAATGATGAATTATCATTTTTCCCCGAAAATGATAATTTGGATAATTTTGTCTTTACAAGTCCAATTCTCCACCAAATGATCCACTCTTCAAATTGATCACTTTCAAAGACATATGAGAAAATAATTGATAAAAATGGGGTGTCTACAGATATCCTTGTCCCCAACAACGCCAACAATTAGTTTGGACCTCTTGTTTAAAAACTCTTTTGATAGTTGATCCGACAAAATATTCTCATCTTCTCATATCGAAGCCCTAAACAAATTTGATTACTTAATTATTTTTTATTATTATTTTAATTAATCCCATGTTTAAAATTTTAACCTCAAAATGATTATTTTTAAATTATTTTAATCTCGTGGTTACCATATAGTTAGAATCTTCCTTTTTTAAAAAACTTATAATATTCTTAAAACACATAGAATAAAATTTAAAAATTAAAATAATTATTTAAATATCAAGTATGCCCCTTGTTCATGACCCTACTATTGAGCTTATTCACTAATTTTCTCATAAGCCCACTAACAAGCTACTCATGACCCCAAACAAGCTGAACTTTTTACTGCTTAAACGAGCACAAATTCCAAACTTGAATAGCATATACCTTGATTATAGTCATGGTCAATCAAAACCAAACTTAGCCATATGTAACAATTATTACCCCAATGTTAACATTTGTATAATATGAATAAGAACCATATGATACACAAGTTTAAAAAATTTAAATGTTTTCTCAAAAACTAACCTTCGGATCTATGTGATTTTTTCTATGCACAATGTGTATATATGAAACATCTTATCCAATGATCGGTTTTACAAAATAGCATCCCTATGTTACAATTTGTACAACATGATTAAGAACAATATGATACACAGCTTAGATGAAACAAACATAAATAGTTTTTGTTATAATGGATAAGGTCAACTGACCGTTGGATCACTCTAATTTTTTGCGAGCATGGCATTCTTAAGAAGCTAGTTAATGTGAACAATGTTTACGGACGAGAATACATTCAAACTTTTTTTGGATCACTCTTATTTATTTTTGTATTGTAATTTGAAAATAAGAAATATAAAGTAATTTATTTCGAATTTTACAGTAATTGATTATTTGAAAATTCATGTTTTATCTATAATTTGAATTAGAATTTGAAAAAAAAAATTAATTAATAAATTTTTTCACTTTATTTAATTGAATTTCATATTAACAAAATTTTCTTTTATAGTACCTTTATTTGAAACTGATAAAAGAAAAATTTCACTGTTTGTTTCTCTCTTTATTCAGTAAAATTTATTGTTATTTTTTTTAATATTCAAAACACTAAAAAAATAACAAACTTTGTTGATGCCTTATTGAATTAGGAAATTAATTGAAAATATGACTCTTAAAAGGGGAATTACAAATAAACTTCATATAATTAATATTGCAAGAGGGTAAAATGGTCATTAACATTTAATGCGATGGCATTTTAGTCGATCAAAAGTTTCTTCAACATTGGGCCTTTTATAAGTAGTATTGATTTATAAAAGAATATGAAATAAGGTTAAATATTAAATGTCACAATTATTAAACACAAGCTAGTACATAACTTGGTGGTAAGAACTTCTCATTTAAAACCTAAAGGTTTTAGGTTCAAACCCCAAAGTTATAATTTTATGAAAATGAAATAGCTTAACGGATCGGGCCGGCCCGTTTTCCCCATTTGATCTGTTTGGCCTGTTTGAATGACCAATGGATAAGCCTGTTTGGCCCGCCCGGCCCGTCCGTTAGCTTAATGGCCAAGTCAATTGGGCCAGATTGGGCAATCTCCTTGAAAGTTTTGACCGGCCCACTAGCATAATGGACACCAGCTCGCTTGGCCCGTTAACCCACTATGCCCACTTCTTTAACGTGCTGGGCCGACCCGATCCGACCGCTTGTACACCACTAGAACCCGCATTGACCCAGGGTCAATGGCTCTATTTCCATGACTTTGCAACTTTTATTTCCCTGGGTCAGTGCCTCTATTTCCATGACTTTGCAACTTTTTTTTCCCCTTTTCCTTTAAACTTTAATCATCATACACAAATTCTATTTTATCCCCTGGTGGGCTATGATCCTTCGCCGACAGTCATTTAAAAGTTTCTTATGGACTTTAATCGATCATACCATTCAACTTTTGACATAGCAATGCATAATTATTGGATATGTAGAGTAATATATATTCCTTTCTTCAATTATAAAGCACTCTACATAAAGTTGTGTAAGGTGATCTCTATAAAATTAATTTCAGAATATATTTTCAAAAATTCATTGTTAAATTAGATAAACTGCTATCAAATTTTATCTTTGCAAAAAATCACAAAAAGAATCACAAATTTTTAGATCTTTAATTTTAAATTCTATTATGATTTCTTGAATTTTAGATGTTTGGAAATTAGAAGATGTGAAAAGTTTAGGGTACATTCCTATTTGCTTTTTCTAAAATCACTTTTGGAAACTATCTTCACATACCTCTTTAGAATATGTTAAAACCATAGGCAAAAGTTGGGGCTTTATAAATTTTGTCACAATCACTTCTAATGTGAAATTGTCAACCATCCTTTTATAATTCAAGTTGTCTAAAAGTAATTATCACTCCATCTCTTAGGACCTGTTTGCATGAACTTTTCTTAAAATCACTTTTGAAACTTAAAATTATAATTGATTTAATTAAGAGATAGAATGATAATTACTTTTAGACACCTTGAGTGGTGATAAAATAATGGTAAGTAAAATTTTCATACCAAAAGTTATGGCCACAAAAGTTAAAGATTTCCAACTTTTGACACAATCACTTTTAGTATAAAAATTTTAATGTGTGAATACGTAGTTTGAACATAATTCTAAATAGATATGTGAAGAGGAATATAATTCTCCAAAAGTAACTTTAGAAAAAACTAACACAAATGAGTCCTTAGACAAGTGGCATTTTGAACTCTATGTTATATTTTGAGCTTAAGTAAGCTACTTTAGCTTAATTTATATATGGGTCCCACAAGCCCTTTTAAGCGGACCCATATTGGAATACATTCATCTCATGAAGAAGATTAATGTGTTGTATTAATAAGCTCAAAATATTGATGTTTTGAATGATAAATTGTAGTAGATAATCACCTACTTTAAAATGGTCAAAGATGGTAATCATCATTGTCCCACATTGGAAAAATAGTGAAAAGCTAGTGTGTTGATATACTCTTTACCTTGGACCTATGGGTTGGGCCCCAATGGGAAACCAAAGTTTTTGTGAGGGGAGAGGACCTACCAAACTTGGGCTTGATCCAAACCACACGCGTGCGCCCGCCCGAACCGGGTCAGGTGGGTCATCTAAACCGACCCATTATCTTTTGGGGCCAAGTCTGATTACCATGTGCATTTGTCCAGAATTTCTGAAGGGTTGCACCTTTTACTAGAGAGTTGTGTCTGGTGCCTTTCTGCACTTCACGAAGAGGCACCAGTGAGTCTATAAATAGGACACGGTCATAAGCCATTTCATTCATTCGTTTCATAGCATTTCTGCATACTGTCATTGAGAGAAAGATAGCATTTCTGGTTTACCGAATCTGCAGATTGTAGTGCTTCCTCTGTAGACGTGATCATTGTATCCTGAGAGGCAGACGTCCATTAGACTCTAAGCACCAAGTGGAGGGGAGAAATCTGTCTTAAGGACAAAGTGTCAAACACTTGCCTTGATCAGTTTCTACTTCAATCAATTTCTGCTGTGAGTTTACTTCAATTTTCTGAACGACTTGTAAGTCATTTATTTAAGTGCAATTATTGTATATCTATATTCTGTGTTAGTCTTCTTCATCTTTTAGGTATATAATTATGTAATTTACAGAGTTAATATACATTTTGTTTTTGTTCTTTTAATTTGATTGTTTTGTTATTTAACACAATATTATCAAATTTTAGATAATCCAAATTTCAAGTTTAAATTTTCCTAACACTCTAAAAGTAACTTTAAAAAAAAGCTAATGAGAATGGACCAAAGCAAGGCAAACACCCATACGAATGAAAAATACTTTTGCTTTGTAAATTTGAATGGTGGGAAAGTGGTATGTGGCCCCCAAAATTTGGTCATGGGCATAAACAGCACCTACTACGCTACTACGTACCCAAGGGAGATTCCATGCCAAAAATTGATTATGATCAAAGGATATTATTTCATTCCCTTTTGTAAATAACTTAAGTTTACGTTAATTAATCATGAGGAGAGACAATCATAGGGCAGCCCATGAGACTCCCCTTTTTGGTTGAGAGAGACTCGAGAGTGAAGTTTCTTTCTTTCTTTCTTTTCTTTTTATCCAACTTTTTTCAACTTTTTTTTTACATATTATTCTAAAGTGACATGCACTAGGCAGAATGGTTATCAAAGGTTGACACATGAAAGATAAATAAAAAATAAAAGAGATTGGTAAAAGCGTGAAGCAACATTTTTTCTTTTTTTAGGTTTACGCTTATGTAATATTAATATTATTTAGCCACCTTTGATTTTCTAGTTACAAAGTGATGGAAGAATAAATTTAATATTTAATAGAAAAGATACCAATGGAGAAAGGAAATGAGTTATTTACTCTCTAATACTCTGTATCATAGATCAATGATATCTCTCGTATATATACATATATGATTCAAGATGAAGTACGCAATACAATTTTTATGCACAACTTTTTATATTATTTTTAAATTGTTGGATTTTATAAGATTTAATGGTTTTCAAAAAAAAATTTTACATAATTATTTTTAAAAAAATATTGAATCTTATGGGAATCTCCACTATAGTAGTGGATGAAATAACATCACAAAGCTAGAGTACGTCATCACAAGACATTTTTTTTCAACCACCATTCCACCACGATTGCTTCTTTTTTTTATTTCTGCAATCACGCATGAGCGCCCATAAATTATTATGAAATTTAGTGAACATCTCTAATTAATGGAACCCACATTGACCCGGTCAATGGCTCCATTTCCATGACTTCGCAACTGTTTTTTTTCCGGTGGTCGGGTCAGTGCGGGTTCATTGATTAGAGATGATAAATTACTATGAAATTTGGCAAATTTTTTTTTCCCTTTTCCTTTAAACTTTAATCATCATATACGAATTCTATTTTATCCACAATAAGCTATGATCCTTCTTTGACAGTCATTTGAAAGTTTCTTAAGGACTTTAATCGATTATTCCATTCAACTTTTGACATAGCAATGCATAATTATTGGATACGTGGAGTAATATGTATATATTTCTTCAATTATAAAGTGCACTCTACATAAAGTTGTGTAAAGTGA
>JAESVK010014017.1:0-11132 GCA_017140935.1 Hamamelis virginiana | reverse complement strand
AAAACAGAAAAAGGGGAAAGGAAAACTTTCTCAATCAGGTTACAATTCGATAAAATAGAAGTCATACAGCGATCCTTTGTTGATTTAGACCACCCTCAGCATGAATAAATATATAGCCATTTGTTTCATTCTCAGGAGGAGGATCTGCACAGAACCAAGAAAAATAACTAGGCTGAAAAAAACAAAATGAACAGCAAGAGGGAAGTAAAAAGTTTTATAATAAATTTCTTTAAAAAATATACGTTAACTATATCAGAAGTTGAAAAGATTAGAATTACATGACAAACCTTTGTGACAAACACAACCTATAAGAAGAAAACTTTCATTAATTCAAAGATATATTAGGTACCTATCAAGGATTCAAAATATGCTACGTTATTTTAAACTAAAATTTTGGAATTACAAAGACAGAC
Source organism: Hamamelis virginiana (assembly GCA_017140935.1). NCBI lineage: Eukaryota > Viridiplantae > Streptophyta > Magnoliopsida > Saxifragales > Hamamelidaceae > Hamamelis > Hamamelis virginiana. The sequence continues at coordinate 10,719 of JAESVK010014017.1, read as the reverse complement.
TATGTTAAACAGGAGGTTTTCATTAAACTTCCTTTCACTCCATTTCCAATAATGTTACAAGTTACGACTTAACTTATGATATGGTTAATGTTAAAGGCAAGTATTTGGCAGGCTCTAACCAATACTACTATACTAGTTTCATATACTTCTGAGTTCTGACAATAAACTAATTCTTTGATAAAGAAATATTAACTTTTAATAATAGCTTCAGCATGGGTCCCAACCAAAACAACATTGCACAGAAGCATATTTCGTATATTTAGAAGGAATTAAGGTAATAACAGTATACAATATTGTCTTTGAAAGAACATTTAGACTGTTAAGGGTGATGAAATGTTCCAAGTCACTCTTTAAGGGCATTAGAAATCAGGAAACTAGAAGAAACATGATTACAGATCAATTTAGAGAAGTTTTCTGTCTACAAACAAAAATTGATCCACTCACTTTAAAACACAAGAAAGATGTTATGGCACACAGATTGCATAACTTCAATTGCTACCTCCCCAACTAGCAAATAATTACTATTAAATTATAGTTACGGACAGAGGCCCCAGATTCCACTAAAAGCATCCAAGATATGCCCAATATGTTAAATTGATAGCAAACCAAATGTAGCTATGAAGGATCCCACACCAAAACATTCTGTAGTTTTTACTTACAGAAATCGGTTAGAGAATTCACTAGTGCATTCAACAGCAGCGAATAAAATTGCAAATTTTCCTCAATAACCAGCTTCAACTTCCTTTGAGATTTCTCAAAATTTGTCCCACACAATGAATTTATCCCTACTCAATGGCTTTGCAAATTGGGGAGGATAATTCATTAATTCCCATATATTTTATTCAACAAAAAAGCAGGGTTACCTGATATTGCACCGTCACGGCGCTCGGCACAAGGCTTCCAAGAGGTGGTGGCTGAATAAGGATTCTCCCAGAGTGAAGGAGGCTCCTTGACCTAATAACAATGAAACATGCAAATGACATAAGCTACCAGAAAACATATGATCAAACAGGGGAGGGACAACAAAATAGGATCCTTCAAGAACTTACACGTGGACAGTGGAGAACAATCCCATCTTTTCTACACAAGTATGGGGCATTCTGCAATAAACATAAAGAATAGTTAATCGTGCAAATGATAATGCAGTTTGAGGATATCAAAACTAAATTAACTTTTATGCTCCAGCAATTTCATATTTCTCACTATCAGAAACATATGTGATGCTTTCATTCATGAAAAATGCATGCAAATAACTCTGAATGTCGGGATATAAGGAAAGCAATAACACATTGGCTTATGCAAAAAGAAACACAGAATTGCGGAATCTATTAACCTGATAAGCCACAATAATCTAACAAATCAAATAGTTTCTCTTTGCACAAAAATGCACACAAGTACAAAACAAACGACATAAACAACTACCCGACTATGCATAATGATGCTCATTAGCATACGTAAAAGGTCATATCCCATCTGTTTAGAATCATAAACAAAAAACTTTCCACGTAATTTCCTTGAAAACTGTTACAGCCAGATTCTTGAATTCTATTTTACAACATTCTAACACCAACACTAACTTCAAGTCCTCAAAGACACTACAACTATCATATCACACGCAGGAATCCATTTCTGGTTAAACTTGCTCACAGCACGCAAGAATCCAACATATGCATAGAATCAGAAAATCAATCTCAGCAACTCAACATTTTGATAGTGGATATCAAATTCTCGGAAGCCAAACAGTAAAATCGCAATTATTTCTGCTGCCTATCCAGTTCAGATGAGTGACGGCATCAGCCATATCAATCCAACGATACAAGCGCGCGAGCACATTGTCAAAATTCAAGATAAGTAAGCGAAAGAACGAGAGCGAAGAATCTAACCCAACACACAGGGCACACCACACACAAAGATATACATGCATCCATACCTAAATATATAGAGATACATGAAAATCCGAATTGCAAAGCCTGCAGAAGAAGAGAGAGGACTCACCAATCGATTAAATATTGAAAAGATTGAAATCAGCGCGGCGAGAAAGAGGATAAAGATCAAGAACAGTGAGATCTTGGAGTTCTGCGGAGAAACCCTAGGTTCATCGGCGAAGTACGGACACAAAGATTGAATGTTGAACCAGAACGGACGGTCTCGATCTCTGGATGTGTGACGATCGTGATCGTCGTCGTCGTCGGGGTGATTATCCGGAATTAGAGGCGATGTGTCCTCGTCGCGCTTCATCGGAGATGACGTGGCTCGGCTTCCGATCGAGCTCGAGTGGCGGAGCTCCGCCATGGCTCGCTTCGGACTGTAAGCCAGCTCTCGAATTCTTACCCTTTTTTGTGTTTTGTCTAGTGCAGCTGCTGCTGTTCACAGACACGGTCCACGTGATATCCGATCCTTCATGCGCATCTGAGAATGGGGAGGCTTTAAAAACTGTGAAGTGTGAAGACTACAAATGTGTAATACCGATGAACTAACGAGGGCGTTATAGTCATTGCGTTCTGTAATTGATTATACAGATAATTGGCCAAAAGTCCTATTCTAAACTTATTTATTGGCTAAAGTCCTCCCATATATTTTTTTCTTTAAAAAGACCTAATTAATAAGATTTTACTCTCTAACGTCCTAATTTTTAAAAGTTCATTTATTTTATGACATTATTGCCCTTAATACCCAGTTCTTCCCGACACCCCTTCCTCCTATTTCTCCCATTTTTCTTCTTCTTCTTCTCCCACCGACCGACCATGGCAGCACCGGCATTTTATGTAGGAAAAAGAAAGGAGAGCAGCCATATTCCAGAGTTAACGTCCATGGCAAATACAAATCAAGCTGGAAAGAGAGAGGGCAGAACGCCTGTGAGCTCCTTTCCCGGCGCAGATCCCGAACTCAGCTTTCCCTACTTCATTAAGAAGCTTGTTTCCATGGCCATGGACAGACATGATAAAGAGAAGGAGATGGCTTCAGTTCTGCTATCAACTCTCTATGCAGATGTCATCAACTCGGCCTAGATTAGCCAAGGGTTTTTTTTGCTTCTTGAGTTCGCCAATGACCTTACAGTGGATATACTGGATGCAATTGACATCCTTGCTCTGTTCATTGCTCGTACTGTTGAGGTGCATATGTGGAGAGTGGAGACCCTTTTGAGGCCTGTAGATGCATAAGGGAGTTAGGTGCATGAGGTTGTAAAGAGGGCTTTGGTTCTTGCAATAGAGATCCGAACAACAGAGCCACTAATATTGAAGTTACTGAAAGAAGCTACAGAGGAAGGCCTGGGGTTGGTTTTTAAATGATATCATGGAGATATCATGATTTGTTTCCGTGGAGAAATCATGGATATTTTGGGATTTGATTTGTTGATTTTATTTCTAATTTTGTGTGTTTCTAATTCATACTCTGTTTGGTTGCCTAGAAAATTAATGGATTTTAATTAGAAAATTTTTTTAATTAATTTTTTGTTTGGTTGATTGGAAAATATAAGAAAAAGACTTTTTTTTTTTTTTTCCCGGCGTAGTGACCTGTATTTTCCGGTGTAGAAACCCGCGTTTCCGATGTAGTGCCCGGGTCTCCGGCGTAGGGAACTAACGCAGGTCACTATTGGGTGTGACGTAGTGAACTCAGGGTTGGAGGTGTAGGTGGCGTTGAAGGTTATTAGAAATGAGGGGTATTTTTGTCCAATTCATGTCAAAAAGACTTTTGGGAAGAAAAATATGTTGAAAGGACTTTTGGCATGAAAATTTTCTAAATGAGGACCTTTAGCCAAATCCCCCTTGATTATATTCGATCATTGGCCCATTGCAGATTTGGAATATTGACATACGGGTGTTAAAAAACCAATCAGACCGAAAAACCAAATCAAATCAAATCGCTAATTTGGTCATTTTATAATTTCGTTTGGATTGATTTGAATTTTTAATTATTATTCCGATTTGGATTGGTCCGGTTTGGTCAATTTCCAAACCAATATAACTTGGACATATAACCTAATTATATATATAATATATTATAATGTAGGGTTAAGCTCGATTTAGTACCACAAACTTTTTTAAAAGTTTCAATATGGGCCACAAACTTTTAATCGTGTCAATTTACTATCAATTTAACAAAATGGATTTCAATGTTGGCTAAATCGTGTCTGCCGTCAAAGAACTCAAACGGAAGGATGATGTGGCTGTTAAGTTTAGCTTATATGGCACTGATGTGGCATCTTAGCCAATTTCCCGCCAAATGAACACTCACGTGGACATGACCAAACAAGCCATGAACAGTCCACACGAATTAGGGAAAGGGGTTCTTCCACATTAGCAAACCCTAACCCAAAATCCATCCCCTGTTGCGAAGCCATTAGCGCGATTGGGAGCACGGAGGTTATAATTGGATCGCGATTGGGGTAACCTTGAGCCGAATCAGGTATTTTCTAAACCATTTTCATTGTATGTGGTGTCCATTGATGGGTTTGGCAAAAATCAAATGTGTATTAGGGTCTAATTAATTGTTTAAGAGTATTAATCATTTGTTTAATCGTAATAATCATAATTTATGGTACGAGATTGTGCATGAAAGCATCTTTTGGTTGTTGTGCACTGTTTGTAGTGATTGTGCATGAAAGCTCTTTAATTTTGGTGCTTTCTGTGCGTCAACTGTTGTGGCATTGTTTGGATTTTTGTGTGGCAGTGGTCCCCCATCCATGGTGCAGTGAACTGGCCCCAAGATGAAATGTCCACTTGCTAATTTTTTTTCCCCAAAAAATTTAGTGTTTTGGTTTATGAAAATGATTAACTTTATAGTGTTTTTTAATTTATTTTTGTAATCTGAATATTGATTAATGTAAGTAAGTAACCGTCTATTTGCTGCTATGTTGTTTTTTATGACTTGTGTTTGTTAGGTTGATCAAAAAAATCATTTGAGGTATGGATGGGACCATCACAGTTGCCTTACATCATGGGGGAAGTTTTGTGGGTGATCTAGTGAGAGCATACCTTGGTGGGAGTGTGACAATCACACCTGATATGGATGTGGATTTTTTATCTGTCCCGTATTTTGTAAAGAATGTAAAAGAGTTGGGGTACTTGAATTTGGTTAACCTATGGTACCATGCCCCTAGAACTGAGTTTAGTAAGGGGATTAGGCTTTTAAAAACTGATGATGACCTTAGATATATGGTTGCCTCAATTGAACCCAAGGACAAAGTGATAGACATATATGTAGAACATGGCATTGACCAACCAAGCCAATGTTCTATCCATTTGCTTAGTGTGATAGAAGATCCTGAGTTTGAGGGAGCAAATGTTGAGTTTGGGGATGATGATAATGTAGATAGATATAGTGGGGATGACGAAGGTGGGGTTAATGAAGGTGGGGATGAGGATGATGGGGGTGTTGATCATGAAGATCATGAAGATGGCTGTGAGGATCATGAAGATAGGGATGATGGGGGTGTGGATGATAAAGATATGGATGATGGGGGTGGGGAAGATGATGATGAACTATGCGACATTGCGGTGGGTTTTGAAGAAGTAAATAGTGAGGAGGATGGATCAGTACATAGTTGGGAAAACACTGAAGTTAGTTGTGAAGCTTTTGAGGTTGATGATACTGATGATGACTTGATTGATGAGGTTGTCTTCACACAACCAGCACAAGAAGAGTACTATGATTCTGATGACCCACCAAGTCCATTTTCAGATGAAGATGATAGTGCACCAGTCAAGCCAAGATATTGCAGGTACAAAAAACCAAAAAACATTAAGGAAACTAAGCTAGAAGTTGGACAGAGATTTAAATATAGGAATGAAGCAAAGATGGCATTGAAGAACTATGCTATTGGTCGTGGATATGACATTAAGATTATTCGAAATGCGTTAAAGAGGATTACTGCATGATGTGTTGAGGGCTGTGATTGGTATTTTCATGCCTATTGGATGCAAAAATATCAAGCATTTTAGTTGAAGGTTTATAAGGATGAACATTCATGTGTAAGGGCATAAAAAAAAAATCGATCGATGAGTTCGTCATGGCTGGCAAACCAATATCTTGATGAATAGAGGGAGACACCTGAGTTGGGCTACAAGGCCTTACCAAAAATTATGAACAAAGAATTTGTGCTTAATATTAGTAGAAGTCAAGCATATAGAGATAAGAAGAAAGCATTTGAGATGCTTCATGGTAAACATACCAAACAATTCAAGAAGATTTGGGACTACACTCATGCACTTTTGAATTGCAATGAGGGTAGCACAGTTAAGCTTTTAACTGATACCCCTCCAATCCCTAATCTCATTCTTATTTTTCAAAGGTTTTATGTATGTCTTCGAGCATATAAGTTGGGATTTCAATCTGGGTGCAGGCCATTTGTAGGGGTTGATGGCTGTTTCTTGAAATGACCAACTGATGGTCAACTGTTGACTGCTGTTAGTAGGGATGGGAATGATCAGTAGTTCTTGATTGCATTTGCTGTTGTTGAAGCGGAGACAAATGAAAGTTGGTCATGGTTCTTCAAGCTGCTGTTAGAGGATATTGGAAGTGAGAGACATATTACATTTATGAGTGATCAGCAGAAGGTTAGTTCTATATTAAAATTGTATCTTTTGTTTGATTTTTATGCTTTTATTGTTATATATATATATATAAAGTCAAGGACTGAGTGGATTTTTTTTTTCATCTACAGGGCCTTATTCCTGCATTGTATGAATTGCTCCCAAATGTGGAGCATCGATTCTATTGGAGACACCTTTGGGGCAATATAAGCAAGAAGCACCAAGGGATCATGCTTCGAGATGAAGTATGGAATGCTACTACCAGCACTACAGTCCCTGATTGGAAAAAAAATATGAAGAAGATAAATGCAATCAGTCAATGTGCACATGCCATGCTTGAAGCAATGGATCCAAAAATATGGACAAGGTTTGCATTCTCCTCTTACAGCAAATGTAAGGACCTTCTCAACAACATGAGTGAGTCATTTAATGCATATATCATAGATGCAAGGGACAAGCCAATCATAACATGTGTCGAGATGATAAGGCATGCACTAATGACAAGGATGCAGAAAATGAGAGCTGAAATGATTGAGTACAAGGGTACCATATGTCCAAACATTCCAAAAAAAATTGAGTCAACCAAGATATTGAGCAGACAGTGTGAGGCACTCTGGGCAGGGGATGATATATTTGAAGTTAAAACCGTTGCTGATAAGTTCATTATAAACCTTGCTCGCCACACATGCACTTGCAGGCAATGGGATATAAGTGGAATCCCATGTGAGCATGCTGTTTCTGCAAATTTTTTTATGAAACAAAAGGTTGAAGATTTCGTGAGCAATTGGTGCACAGTGGAGACATATAAGAGGGCATACGAGCATATCATACACCCAGTTCCTAGCTCAAAATTCTGGGAAGATAGTGGAATTGGACCAGTTGCTCCTCTAAAGATAAGAAAACAAGCGGGAAGGCCGAAGAAACTGAGAAAGAGGGATCCTGAAGAGACTGTTCGAGGGTTTAAAGTCTCAAAATGTGGCACCAAGATGAAATGTTCAATCTACCAGCAGTATGGACATAACAAGCAAACATGCAAAGGCCCAAAAAAATCCAATGCAAAGTCTGGGGATACTTGGAATAGACAAAAGCTACCGGTAATTTTAATTTTAATGCATACTTACAAAGTTATTAGTTTGATGATGACAGTGTGCAGCCAATAATACAGTCCCTAATTTATTTTATGTTTTGATATATGCAGGTTAAAAGGAAGCAAGCTGCATCGAGTGGTGGAAGCCAAACACATGGAGAAGGGAGTGGTCACATGCATTCCTCCCAGCCAATTCATACCCCAAGGCATTCATATGATAACCCAACCAGGTCGTATGGTAGGTTTATGAATCGAGAACCAGCAACACAGCAAAAAAACTATGGAGAATGGAGTGGTCAAAAGGCATCTACCCAGCCTTAGCATAGAAGCTGCTGCATTGCAATGATGTGTTTTGGTATAGCTGCTTGTGCTGCATTTTTTGGATGCTTCTGGATGAACATGGCTAGTAGTTTTTTGAAATAGGCATTAGTAAAGTATATATTCAGGCATTTTTTTTTTTGTTGGTTGGGATTGTTGGCAAATATTGAAAACAAGAATGTAGTTTATTTATTATTTATGGGTGTAAAGATCCCATATATTGGTGGGTGTAAACTGACAAATGACAAGTTATAACTTATGTGGTTGCATTGTTAATACATTTTTGTTATCTACAAATAAATGTGTAGATTGGATAACTTATGTGGTTGCATTTTTAGCACATTTTCTTTGAATAGGTGGTCCATTGAATGTGTAGATTGGTTTTCTTTGTGGTTGCATTTTTAGCACGTTTTCTTTGAACAGGTGGTCCATTGAATGTGTAGATGAGGTTTTCTTTGTGGTTGCATTTTTAATACTTGTACCTGGCATCATGAATAGAGGCATGCATAAGTCCCACACTTAATATTTCAAAGCCTCTTAACACATTCCACTCTGTTATAGTATTATATAAAAGAAAAAGTGTATCAAACACACTTTTTCTCTCTTTGCATCCTTTTCTCTCTAGCTGCATCTCTCTTTCAATCTCTCTCACAGTCTCATCCAAAATCGCCAATGCTGAGTTTCACTCAATCTTTCTCGTTGGATGTTGGTTCTCTCTTTCAATATAAAACTCAGTGATCATGGAAAAAAAGCTAGAGGCGTGGACAATAGAAGAAACTATTATCTATTATTATTTTTAAGTCCTGGTATTTCTTCTTGGTTCAAAATTGGCTTTTGATCTGTTTACTGTTAATTAAAAAAAAAAAAACATCAACAAAAGATTGTAATCAATTGATTTATTTTATTTCTAGAATTATGATAAAGCACTATCAACCAAGTGGAAACTAAAAGTTGGGCACTAAATTCCTGGCTCCACCACTGCTGGCATGACACTCATTAAGAACTATTAATATTTAAGGCCATTTTTTATCTAGTGCCAAAGGTATGCAAGCAAACATCATTTACAATTGTTCCATTCATACATAAAATGACAAGTCACCATTACACCATGGCATATTCACCAAAATACCTAACTTCAGTGATCCCAAAAACATGATAAGGCCTCTACATGGCCAACCACATCCAAAAAACATCCAAAAACATACCCCCATTACAGTTACAGTTGTATACCCCCATCCAAAAAACACCCAACCACGTGAACCATTTTCACTTTTTACAGTTGTACAACCTTTCATGAAATGAAAAGCATACCCCCATTTACAGTTTTATAACCTTTCTTAAAAAACAAAATGAAAATTAGCCCAACTATGATTAGCCAGGAGATGATGATCACTGTCCAGTAAATCTTCTCCCTTGCACGGTTTATCTCATTCCTTCTCAGCAGTTTGGGTATGATTTGCCTAGCATATGGACACATTGGTGGATTAAACCATCCGAAATAACCACAGCCACGTGAACCATAGTTTGGACATCCATAAAATCTACGCCCAGGATTATTGGTTGTCCATGATGTCCACATTTTAGCCCTTGCTCCATAGTGACATTGCGTTCCATCAGTAGCTTCCATCTGCGCCCTAAATTTCTCAAACATAAACAATAGAGTCCACCATTATAGGATTTTAACCCACAAATGAATGAAGTTACCTTACTTTGTTGGACGAATGATGAACCGATCGAACTCTAATGGGGCGAATAATGAACCTAACCCACAAATGTGAGCTCTAATGGAGGACGAACAGGGGATGGATTTTGGGTTAGGGTTTGCTAATGTGCAAGAACCCCTTGCCCTGCCTAATTCGTGTGGATCATGGCTTGTTTGTTCAAGTGATGTCCACGTGAGTGTTATTTTGGAGGGAAATGGGCTGAGCTGCCACATCAGTGCCACATAAGCTAAACTTAACTGCCACACCATCCTTCCGTTTGAGTTCTTTGACGGTAGACATGATGTGGCCAACATTAAAATCCATCTTGTTAAATTGGTACTAAATTGACATGATTAAAAGTTTGTGGCCCACATTGAAACTTTTAAAAAAGTTTGTGGTATTAAATCGAGCTTAACTCTATAATATATATGCCACTCAAAAACCCTATCATTTGTAATACGCCAATACCCTTCTTTTATGCCGTATTGCCATCTTCTCTGCGCTGTGAGGACTGAGGCAATCTGTGACTCTGTGAGGCTGCGACCAAGACTCACCAGCCGACACTCTCACGTCGACCAGGACTCGCCGTGAGCTCTCCCGCGACGGCGAGCATACAATCTCCGGTGAGTTTTTCCTCTTTTCATCTTTTGCTTCTTCAGATCTTCTTCCCTTTTCTTTTCTTTTTTTCTACCGGTCTTTAGTCCTTTGTTTCTTCCCCAGTCCTACGTTCCGGCGACACTGATAGCTCCTTCTTCTTGGGAACCAGAAAAAGCCATTTTTCCACTAATGCCTCTCCCGTGTAAGAGAAATGGCCTCCCAACATTAAAATAGCTCTTGCTGATTGTTCTTGAATGTTTTTGTTATATCCTTGACAATCCAAACCTGCTATAATTGCCTCTACCACTTCATCTCTATATAAGCTGCATTTCAATGGATCTCCCAGCAAAATAACTGCTACTCCATATAGAGACTGTTCCAGATTCTAAAAGCTTAAAAACAAAATTAAATTAATGCCCCATTTGGTTGCCAGAGAAATTGTAGATATTTTTCAAACTTCTTGGCAATTAACCAAATGGGC
>JAESVK010014001.1:0-10644 GCA_017140935.1 Hamamelis virginiana | reverse complement strand
TTGCTTTCAATCCTTTCCCTTACTTTTTCATTGGCAACATCAGATTCAGTTGATGACCCCTTCTTCAAATGCCTATTTGATAATTCTCAGCCCACTCACCCCATCTCTGCACCAATCTACACTCCCAACAATTCATCATATTCTTCTGTTTTACAATCTTACATTCGAAACCTCCGATTCAACATGTCCACATCCCCAAAACCTCTCCTCATTCTCACTGCAACACACGAGTCTCAAATTCAAGCAGCCATTATCTGCTCTAAAAAGCAAGGCTTGCAAATGAAAATCCGAAGTGGAGGCCATGACTTTGAGGGCATCTCATACGTATCCGATGTCCCATTCTTTATCTTGGACATGTTTAATCTTCGATCCATTACTGTCGATATAGAAAGCGAAAGTGCTTGGGTTGAGGCTGGAGCAACACTCGGTGAAGTTTACTACAGAATTGCTGAGAAAAGCAACACCCATGGTTTCCCAGCTGGGGTTTGTCCCACTGTTGGCGCTGGCGGACATTTTAGTGGTGGCGGGTATGGGAATATGATGAGAAAGTACGGTCTCTCAGTCGATAATATTATTGATGCTAAGTTAATTGATGTTAATGGACAAGTACTTAATCGCGAGTCAATGGGTGAGGATTTGTTTTGGGCTATTAGAGGAGGAGGTGGATCTAGTTTTGGAGTCATTCTTTCATACAAAATTCAGTTGGTTCACGTTCCACCAACAGTAACTGTTTTTCAAGTTAGGAGGACATTGGAACAGAATGCAACCGACTTAGTTTTTAAGTGGCAACAAGTTGCTGATAAGCTTGATGAAGACATATTCATTAGGCTTATTATGGATGTTGTAAATGGTACCCAAACTGGAGAGAAAACAATAAGAGCTACATTTCTCACTTTGTACCTTGGAACCACTGATAAACTTCTCAACCTCATGAATGATAGCTTCCCCGAATTGGGTTTGCAGTGCTCCGATTGTACCGAAATGAGTTGGGTTGAATCTGTCCTTTACTGGACTGAGTTCCCCACTGGAACACCCGTTGATGCATTGCTCAGTCGAACGCCTCAAGTTTTGACTCATCTGAAAAGGAAATCGGACTACTTGAAAGAACCCATTCCAAAGGATAGTTTGGAATTGCTTTGGAAGAAGATGATCGAATTACAGACGCCAGTTTTGAGATTTAATCCATATGGTGGAAGGATGAGTGAGATTTCAGCGTCAGCAACGCCTTTTCCTCATCGTGCTGGGAACATATGCAAAATCCAGTATGCCTCAAACTGGAATGAAGATGGGATGGAGGCAGCATATCATTATATAAATTTGACAAGAGTGCTTTATAGTTTTATGACTCCTTTTGTGTCCAAGGATCCAAGAGAGGCTTTTCTTAACTATAGAGATCTTGACTTGGGTATTAACCATAATGGTAAAGCAAGCTACTTGGAAGGAAGGGTTTATGGGATTAAGTATTTCAAGAGTAATTTCAACAGATTGGTTCAAGTCAAGACCAAGGTTGATCCTGCTAATTTCTTTAGAGATGAACAAAGCATACCAACTCTTCCATATATATTTGAGGAAGTAAAATGGGAACTTGGAATGAATAGCTCGTTCTATTGGCCTGGTGTCCTTAATTACTAGCTACTTCATTGCTTGATCTTAGAAAATAAATTATTGCTTTGTTCTACCAATTCAAAATAAAGCATTCTTATGCTATGTAAAAGTTCTGTTAAATTAATGAAATATTTATCTTTCTTTCTCTTTTCTGTCTATTTTTTGTTTTAATTAGTACGTATGCTGCATGTCAACTAAAAGGGCTGCCTGAATCAAATTAAGTGAGGTTATGGATGGAAATGATGTCAACTTTTAGAGATCAGCACAACAAATTGCATTGTCAAAAGCTATAAAATAGTCATGCTTTAGAATTCTTAAACTAATTGGGTTGGGTGTTCAGACAAACTTTTATACATTAGTCATTACTAGTAAAAATGTTGATAACACATATATAGCACGTTAACCAAATGGTAGGTTAATTATGTTGTTGATACGGGTAAATCTACTCTGTGCACTTCCGAAGTACTGAAGTATTGGAGCAACGTGAGACATCCAGGCCGGAAAGACCAACAACTACCCTTCAAATAACCACCAAGCGTGATGTGGCCTAACCGTCTCTAATAGCGAAATATTCCCACAATAGAATTCTGATACCCAATCATGGAGGTTGATCCTCCATGATCTCGCGCATAAAGTCTTCTCAACAAGAACACGTGCTCTATGCACGAGAACAACCCTAATTCGATCATATATATAACCAGCCATGGCCTTGAGCCTAAGGTATGAGATTGATTCTAGCACTTTCCAGTTAAACGTTCTCCCTCTGAAAACTGTAATCAAACTTGAGCATCGGAGCCTACTTGGCCGGCACCTCACCGGTGTCTCCAGGTCTTCCGTTCACTCTTACTTTTGCTTGATTCAGGGTTACGTTGTGGACGGTGATCGTTTTCAACCTTCATCAATTGGCGTCGTCTGGGTTTCGATCATCTTATCCGATTACAGTATTTTTTTTTTCCAGAAATGTAATCCATTCCGAAATCTCCTTTCTCGATGATACTTCTCTCCGGAACCAGACCCCTTTGCCCGGTCTTCATCCTCCTATTTCTACACCTACAGCCACAACTGCCATCAACCCAAACTTACTGTCTTCCTCACGTACCACTGCTTAACAAATTCATCACCCTCCACCACTGTCTCGATCCATGCATCCCGAGTTTATACCACCGCCACCACCACTAGTTCGCTACCACCAGCCATTTATCCCAGTTTCTCATCAATCACCATTCCACAGATTGGATCACTGATCGGAGATTTTAGATGCTGGAGCAAAGAATTTCCACTCTCACTAGCGTTCTAGTAGCTTTCACTTCTTTTCTCCTCACATCCAACAACACAACCTCCCACTATCCAACCATAATTAACAATCCTCAACCATCTCACACTACTACAAAACAGGTAAAAGAGGACAGTAATTTAAGGACGGTTTGCAAACCGTTGTGATATATGAGAAAAGAGTACGATTTTCATAAACTGTTGTAAATGAAAGCCTTTTAAGGACGGTTTTATGTAGCCGTTTTTAAATAGTAACATACAAGGACAGTTATTATAACTGTCTTGGATAAGTAACCTATAAGGACGGTTTATAGCCGTCTTAAAATGTGACATTTGCGTTTTATATATTGGCAATGTCGTTTTGAGCATATTTTTTTATGCCTCATATATGTTAAATATATAACAATATAATTTTTGGAGGAAGGCATTCGAATAGTCCCGATATTTCTCTGCACTCTCACTCTCACTCTCACTCGATCTCCACGAACGAAACCCCATTCGATTCGGCCGGCCAACTCAATATGCCTTTCCGACCGTCATCTTCGGCGAATCTCTCAATGGCAATTAAGCCCTAGCTCACAAAACCCTCCGCCAAACCCCTAGCTCACAAAACCCTTTAATCATTAAACCCTAGCTCGATCACGAAACCCCTGAATCTCTGATCACCATCTCTGGGAAACCTTTCTGACACAGGCCGTCATCGCCGGCGATAAACTCGATCCCTCTCTCAGTGGTGCGATTCTCATCTCTGGCTTTTCTCCTTCCCATTCAGTACTCTTAGTCACAGGCGGCAACCTTATTTTTTCTCTGGCAAATTTCTACTAGGTAATTAATATCCCTCATGAAAACCCTAGAATCTTTCATTTTCAGATGTTTGTTGTTGGTTCGTTTGATTGAATATGGGGTTTTGGTTTGTTATTGCAAACCTTTATTCATTTTTTTTTTTTATTGATATGTGATGCTGATATTATTTTTGATGCATGTTTATTGAGATTTTTTATATGGGTTTCGAAGTTGAATACAATTTTTTTATTTTTTATTTTTTTTTGGGATGCATTTTTTTAGGATTTTTCCAACATCTGGATCTGATATCACAGTAGATTCTATGGCCTTTCTTTGTAGGTAGAGGTTTTCTGTCTAGGTGTTAATTGAGTTGGGTTTTGCTTGTTTTTTGCTATATAAAAAAAATGTTGGGAGGTACTAAGGAAGACTTGAGGTGGTTGAGAAGGCTTGTATTTGTGATCAACATTTAGAAAGTCGGGAGAGGTCGAGAGGAACACATTGATTAAGAAATATGGCGAGCCTTGTATCGATATTTTAGTAATTAGAGGCTCCAACTAATTAGTTAAGTTAGGCACCGAGAGATTTTCACTTTAGAAGAAAGACTAAAAAAAATTAATGACACCAGATTTGGCGGCACCTAGAAAGGGCAAAGGGTCAAGTGAAAGGTTGAGTTATGGTTTCTTAATTTTCTCATTAATCTAGCTATGAATGCTTGTCAAGGACACTTAGATGACAAGGAGATGTCAATGCATAAGAGCCACCCATGAGATGTGAGGATCATGCATTTCTATATATATAGTATGATATATATGAAATATGAAAGGTGCCCTGCAGCTTAATTATTAGCTTTGCACCTTTCACCTTTGGCACTTAAATGGGATGATATATAGCCATCTGATTCACCTCTAGTTCATTTTCCTATGTTTTCAAGGTATGGGTTGATCCGATCCATGGGTTGGTCGTATGTAACCATCAATGATTTAGAAATGTTCTAATACGAATGGATGATTTGTAGTGGTGGAGCTTAAATTTAATCTTGAGTGACGAGAATTAGAGAAAGAGTGGAAGAGTGGAGAAAGATGGGGCATGCTAGAGGGAATCACGAGGGCAAAAATAACAATAACATATAATTTGTACAAAAAGTTATTTTTTTTTTGTTTTATTTTTATTTTTATTTTTATTTGGACAATTTCCATGAATAATCCTAAGTTTCCAAAATATTACGCCTATGAACCCGATCCAAAACTAATTACGGATATATACCTATTATTTTTTTTTGGACGAAATGACCCTTAAAATTGAAGTTTGACCAATTTGTACAGAATCTCCAATTTTATGTATAATCTCAAAAAATAAACAGAATCTCCAGTCCCCAATTTGTCTAATAATCATAAATATTGTTAAGAATCCCCAAACCACTTTATGTCACGTCAACATTTAATGCTAGTCATTCAATGTCCTCGAATTTTTTGTACAGGATCCCCAATTTTATATATAATCCCAAAAAATAAACAGAATCCCCAGTCCCCAATTTATCTAATAATCACAAATATTGTTAAGAATTCCTAATCCACTTTATGTCACGTCAGTATTTAATGCGGGTCATTCAATGTCCCCTGAATTTTTTGTACAAAATCCCCAATTTTATGTATAATCCCAAAAAATAAACAGAATCCCCAATCCCCAATTTATCTAATAATCACCAATATTGTTAAAACAACTTGTAAAGGTTTCTCCACCTTGAAGAAGTGATCCATAGTGGATTGTGGAATCCTCAAGACGGGACTCTTGAGGCGTGGACGTAGGCGGAGACCTAACCACCTTAAATCCTTGTGTTTGAATCTCTCTAACTCTTCTCTTGAATTTCAATTTATATACTTGTTACATTGTTTTATTGAGATTCATACTCATCATCTTTCATTTCCAATTAAGTTTTTTAATTTATTTATCTTCTGCTAAATTTAATTGGATCATATTTTTAATTTGGTAATTTTTGTTAAAGTTTGCAAAACCTCTATTCACCTCCTCTAGATGTATATACTTGGGCCAACAATTTCCCTTATTCCTTAAAAATAAGGTGGCGACTCCCAATTTTTCTCAAACTCCTTTCCTTTTTCAAAACCCAATCTAAGTAGACTCCCACAATAGAGAAGGATAATTAGGATTTGATGATCTTGAGTAGATAATAGAGAATGATAAACAAGTAGATAAAAGAAAATGATAAATAGAGAATGATAATGAGTTATCTACAATCTATGATGATAGTGAATCCAATTCCAAAACAAGCGAGTGTGCGCGAGGTGGCGGGTTCACAAATTGGCGATTCCACTGTGATGTCGAGGGCTAAACTCCAATTAATTATTTTTGGGCTTTTCAATTTCTTAATTAATAAAATCAACCACTTGCATTTGCATGACTGCTTGACTTTAATTTCTGTATTGTGTGCGCATTGACTTTGCATGTTTAGGACTTTGTATCCTTACACGATGAGCCTCGCCCTGGGCCCGGTTTCTTTGACTCTCGGGTTCCATGTATGCGAAAGCCATCACTCTTCTCGCCACGTACCTTCGGATATATCAAACGGATCAATCACGTACTGTTGGACCCACGCGCCATTCCTGATGTCACATATGGTTAGGTATATCGATTGGACCGAGCGAGTAAGGGACACTCAGCCTACCCTGCATTAGTACATATAGAAAGTTCTTGTAGGACACATACCCTACGCATTTATAACATACTTTGTTGTACTGTTATGCTGCCGGTTTGACCTTCCGGTTCTGTGATCCTTTGATCGTGATGTTTGTAGAACCCTTAAGACCCTAGGCCAGTGGGCCTATGTCTCTCATCGAATATCCCAAACTTGTAAGGAAAGTGTCCCCAAGAGTTAAGGCGTTTGGTGGGAGATGTAGCATCCTACATGTTGTTGGGCCCTAGGCCCGTAGAGGCGTTATGCTGCCTGTTTGGTTTTAGATTCTAGAGATAGAGTTGAGTTTCGCATGCGGGCTTTAGGCCCATGCCCTTATGATAGATTTGAAGATCTTCTGGTGGGCCTCAAGCCCATGGTAGCATTATGCTATCAAAATCATTTTGTCCATTAGTGGGCCTTAGAAGATAAGATTGCCGCGTAGGCCTTCAGCCCGTACTTTTAGACCATTTGTCCATTTATGGGCCTGTAGACATCCATTTTTGACCATGGGAATAGTCATGAATGGTTGCCTATGATTTGAAGTGGAATAGGGTGTTAAAACTCTAAGCCGCTCATAGTACTCTTTTGCATAGTTAGTTAGAGGTCATTATCGCATGTAGTTTTTTAGGTCGGATTGAGTCGGTTATTTTTGCATTTAGTTTTTAGAGAGTCTAGGAATATCCCTGTTAAATTTCATAGCATTCCGAGCCAGGCTTGATAGGAAATAAGACATTTTTTGACTTGAAAGGCAGCGTTGCCCTTTGGATCATAAAAGCTTTGAATGACTGTCGGTCTTGTCTCGAATGGCCTCGAGGCTTTAGCATGTATATGTAGGGTGTGTTTAGTAGCTAGGTTGATCAGTGGTAATGTCCATAGAGCCTTTGGGCTCATGATTGGCTCTTAAGGCCCAAAGGGCCCTTTCAAGCTCAGATTAGTTTCGATCGGAAATGACCAGGATTCGATTCTTTTATCAAATCAAAACTTCCAAAAGCACTAAAACACTTTCTTAAATGTTTCCTAAAACTTGTTTTGAGAAGTGGAAACGATCTCATGAGCAATCGGTTAACAGATTTCATAACCCTAATTGGGCTAAACAAGCCTAAAACAACTAATCGGTCGACTTTCTCCTAAAAACCTTGACTAAGGTCAATGCATTTTCACTACAAACACTTCTCAAAACATGTAGAATCGAATCACGGTCGTTTTAGTTATTGAATCGTCGAATTTGGACTTGAAAAGGGCCCGAAAAGACGAAAACAACCGAGACGGGTTGAGAGAAACCCAAAATAGGGCAAAATTAGGCTGGGGGCTCGATGACTATCCCCCTAGGGACGGCTTACCGTCCTAGGGTGGATGGTCACCCGAACCCTCACCTAATTTTGCCAATTTTCAGCTTTTTGAGAGTTTTTTCTACCTGGGACTCTTCCAAACCCTATGAAAAGGGTTTTGCTCGGCCTTGGGGACTTGGAAGACTCAATTGAGACCCTTGGATCACTCCCTAGGGTTTTAAGGAGAGTCATTGATCAAAATTAAAGCCTCTCTATAAATATAAGGCTATAGAATCAGTTTTGGTGGAGCCAACTCTGCATTGGAGAGCTAACTTTGAAGAGAGAGACTTTAGTGCTTGAACCAGCCCTCTAGAACCCTAGCTACATTATTGGAGGCCATTAGAGCTTGAAGAAGAAGGCTAGGAGCAAGGAAGAAGAAAGCATAGAGGTAAACCTAAACCCATCATTCCAGTTGTTTTGATGAGTTGCATAACATATATAGTTAAAATCTGCATGTTTCTTCTTCTTCTTCTTCTTTTTCTTCTCTTTCATTCTTCCTCTATGTCCATGATATGTTAGGAATAGATTCTTAAGTTGAGTATTCATGATTAGGAATAGAGGGTTAGTTGATTATTGCATGTTAGTTTTAATTCATTAGCATAAAAGTTTTTGTATTTATGTGTTTGGCATGATTAGCTTCATAAAGTTTGTGTCTTTTGTGTCTTGCCATTGTTTTAGGATGTTAAGGTTTACTTGTGTCTTGATTATTTAAATATAGCAAGATTGTTGCTCTTCTCTGATGAATCTTATCATTATGGGATATGGTACATTGATTGATATATGAATTGTGTTCGAGGGAGCGAGCTAAGGTGAGTCCTTTCCCTTGTGCACAACTTAATTATATTGAGCATCAATATATGTTGATTTGGATGAATTGCATGAGTATTTGTCTTTCCATGTTAGTATGCATATTAGGACTTTATTTTATTATTGTTTGATGGATTAATTATGGTCTTTAGACCATTTAAAGTAATTATTCAAATCTGTTCATATTTGAATAATTGCTTTAAAGTGGTTCAATTACCATTTTTAAGTCATATTTTTGCATAAAATCATGTAGTATAATTTACTATTGTGAACCAGCCATCCCGGATCGGGAGGCCGTTTCACTTTTTGAAATCATTGTGGATTGTGGATGATCTTTATCCGTCTCGATTTATCCTTCTCTATTATCCACGTTTATCCTTCTCTATTATCCACTCAAGATTGAGTTTTGAAAAAGGATAAAAGTTTGTAAAAAAACTGGGAGTCGCCACCTTATTTTTAGGGATAAGGAAACCACAAAAAGAGTTTTATTTTCAATAAAACATTGACCCAATATTTTGGAAAAGCATGGTCTTCGAACCAAAGTTGGATTCGGGGGCTAGGTTATGAAGTGGGAAGGTTCCAAGGGACTCCTTGTAGGTACGCACCTCACCCTAATTAAAGGTCTCCTAATTAAGTTTGGGCTTTATCAAAATCTTATTACAACAATGCTATTTATCTAATCAACCACAAAATATGAATAATAATATATAATAATAATAATATATAATACAAAAATATACACAATCCTAAGGACACAATCCTAAGGACCTTAGGAGACTCATAGTCAACCTAAGATTGGACTTGCGCCCTATTGACTGCCTACGTACCTTACCAATTTCTTGATAAGAATCAAAGTCCACGTAGTTCGATTACCCTAGGACTCTCATATTGTAATGAACCACATAGTCGAAAAGACTCTATCTTATCTAGGACTCTAGCTTCGAGAGTTTGAATTAGATTAAAACATCTTTTCATAAGAGATGAAATTTCATTCCACTTTGAATACTTTCAAAATCACTTTTTAGAGTTTTTCTCGGAGTAGACTCATAAATTGGGTAGAACTCAATTGCTATTATAGTTCTTACAACAAAAGACAGTCTTAAGTGGGGTCAAGTAACCCCCCTAACCCTAGGGTCTCTAACTAGTCTTAGGTTAGCCTAAACACCTAATATACTAACATTATGCATGCTGGAATTTATAGAAAATACACTAAATATGCAATGGAGAACATAAACAATGCATGAAAAATGTCCTAAATGCAATCTAAGTTATCTATGTGAACCTAAGCATATTTCTATGTTAGTTTGGATCCTAAAAATGACTTTTAATCTACTTTAAAGTCACTTTTAAACCTTGGACAGATTTAAATGCATCTTTAAAATGGGATTAAAACTCATGAAAATAAAAAAGAAAAGAGTTGTAAATGACCTAATATGCAACCTATTATGATATACCAAAATCATTATGCATCATGCTTGAAAACACCAATTTTAAATATAAGGGAAGGGACTTACCTTAGCTTGTTCCCTCGAACATAATTCATATGATATTTCAAACATTAAACATAAAAATGAATGGCATAAACAAACCTAAACATGTTCATATTAACCTATATTAATTTAGCATACTCAAAACAAACTAACTATACTTGGGTAAAAACCATAAATGCAGAAAATCTATATGCTAACCTATATGCAACTAATCCTAACCTTTGAATACCCAACTTAGATACTCATCCCTAGCATGGTAATGGACATAGAAAAAGAATGAAGAAGAAGAAGAAGAAGAAGAAGAAAAAAGAAGAAGAAGTATGCAAGAAAACTTAAAAACCAACTCAATAATTTATGCTAACCTTTTTTGCTTCCTTCTCCCTTGCTCATAGTTTCTTCTCTAACCTTCAAAGACTTCAAAAATATAGTTGAGGATGCTAAAGGACTAAATCTAGGTGCATACTTTGTTTGCATTCTGCAGGAGATTTGAACTGTCATCTGGAGGACGTGGGAGCCAAGATCCTATCATCTACAGATCCAGCCAGTGCAGAAGGTACTCCGACCACGAAGCCCTCATTAGACCCACAAATAGAGACGTGTGAAGGAAGTGCATCTTAAAGACGTTTTGCAAAAACTTTGAAGCAATACAAGTACTGGAGTTTCTGAAGTA
>JAESVK010013990.1:0-13335 GCA_017140935.1 Hamamelis virginiana | reverse complement strand
GAAATAGAATATGTAGTTTGTGCTATCTACAGAACTACAATTGAGTCGAAAACTCTCATTGTTAATTGTTTACTTCCAATTTTGTGTAGCTGAATGGTGGATACATTATGGAACATGTGCCCCTGAACTTCAGCAGATTGCAGTCAAAGTTTTGAGCCAAACGACTTCTTCTTCTAATTGTGAGCGCAATTGGAGTACATTCAGCCAAATACACACAAAAACAAGGAATAGACTGAAATACAAGAAATTACAAAAACTTGTATTTTTACACTACAATATGAGGCTCAAATTGAGGCACACAATGAGAAGAACTCAAACAGAGATAGATGCTAGCTTCAATCCCATAAACTTGGATTATATTTTTGAGGAAGATGATCCATTGAGTCCGTGGTTGGAAGAAAGGGAAGCGCCTTTACTAGATGGTCGTGATGATAACACATGGTTGAACTTGTCTGATGATGATGAGCCTAACCCAGCAACGCAAGAGCAACAACGACAAACATCTAAGGGAACAAGTTCAAGTGCTACCAATAGTGGTGGTGGTGGTGGCGGTGGCGGCGGCTTAAGTCCACCAAGCGAGAATGATGGGGGTGGTACTCAAAGTGGAGGTGAGTATGAACATAGTGGTAGTGGTGGATGTCCATCATTGTTTTTTCAGGGGGAACATGGTTTGGGTACATTTGTTAACGATGCTGAAGTTGGTACTAGATCCAAGCCTTCTAAGAATTTGCCGCCAAGGCCTACACGAACAGCTGGTAGTAGTATGGGTGGGAGTCAGTCTAGAAGAAAACGACAAACACACCAGCCTTTATCTGAAGAATCTTCCACAGAAAACCTGACACAGAGTTTAGGTGACTTTGGGCTTGGATACACATCCTCTCAAGGATACACATCTTCTCAAGGTAGTTGGGATCCACCCTACGAAAGTTATCCACCACCAACACCACCATATACATCATACACAGATCAATCTTACCACTATCCACCACCTGCGCAAAATCCTGAGTATCCATTTCCATTTCGACCTGATGTTTCTCCACCAGTGGTGTATACAGAACAGCAGCACGAAAATACAGAGTATGGGGTATTCAATTACGTCTTACCAGCAGGATGGGGAGATGAACAGGATCAATCACATGGATATAGTGTGGATCAACCACGACACTCATTATGGGGAGCTCAACAACAAAGTGAGCAAGGAGGGTCAGAAGATCAGCCAAGACATTCCTTTTGGTGGTGAACAAGTGAGTATAGAATAATTTTTATTGATTAATATGTTTTTGAAGGCTTGATAAGTTGAAATAAATGTACCAGAACTCTTTGAAAACATTAAAATATAGTACTCAGAGGTTAATACAAGCATATCAAAGCATTTGGGGGTTGGTGTGAAAAAAAAAAAAAATTCACGGCCACGGTGCCCGTTACCCGTTACGTATCACCCGATACACCCGATACCCGTTACCCTTTACCGTTACCCGTTACGGACCCGTTACCCGATACTTAAAACCATGGCCACATCACTCTTAACATGTGGGTTTAAAAGGTAGCATTGGAGTGCATATTACAACACCGTTTAAAATTTGTAAGTTAAAACAAATCCAAGAGGAGGGGGGCATTGGAGATGCCCTTATCCAAACCCAGACATAGGCCATTTATAATCTGGTGGGGCGTACCAGATTATAAGTGGGTTCGTTATTGATCAACCCAAACCCATATAGTTAGGGAGGATTAGCGGGTCTGATGTTGGATTTTGCCGGCTTTTCTACATTTTCGGTTAGGGATTTTGCCAGCCTACATGAAGGTGGATGGCAAAATTTTCATACTAAAAGTGATTGTGGCAAAAGCTTATCACAATCGCTTTTAGTATGAAAATTTTGATATGTGAAGACATAGTTTCAAAATAATTTTAAAGAGATATGTGAAGAAATAGTTCACCAAAAAGTGATTTTAAAAAAGAAGCTAGCCTAAACGGGCCCTTAGCCCTATAACATATCTAAAGGGTTGGTTGGATACGTTCACTTATAAAAACAAACTGCATCTGAGGCTGGAAGGATGTGGAAACAAACAAATCCTAAGCAAAATTTCAAAAACCCAAATGAAAAACACACTATTTTAGGGCAAGAAATTGTACCTCTTGTTGCAACTGACATCTCCCTTTTGCTCGTCCGAAGTGCATCTGTTAAGGTAAACAATCATTTCGTCTTCAGTTCATAATCAAATTTTTAGTTATGGTAAGAAAAATCAAACCCCTAATAGCAAAGAAGAAACCCTAATATCTGTTTGCAGAGGAAGTGATGAAAAAAAGATTCGAATGAATTCTTATGTTTTATATTGATTTTATTTCCAAATTATGAAATCTCACCTCAACAAAGCCAAATGTAGCATTGGGGCTTAGTTGAGTGGATTAACTTCTGATCTTTCCGGGTCCTAAATAATGAAAAATCTAAGATTCAGTATTTCAAATCCTTCTCTTTTCCTACATTTTCTCAGCAACCAAACAGTGGCAAACAACTTTAGTGAAGCCCTAACACTAAAACGAGAAAATAGTGAAAATGAGAAAAGAAAAATGCTAAAACAAAGCTACTATTAATACAAAAAAAAAAAACCCACAAACAGAAGCAAAGTCACAAACAGCAGCTCTGTTTGTTACACAAGAAAATTTATTTTCACGGAAAAAAAATAAAACCCAAACAGAAAATCAGGAACAATGTAGCGATTCCTGGTCGTAAATAAGTTGAATCTTTCAGTAAAAGCAGGTATGTTTGTTACCCCGGAAAATTTAATTTATTTTCACGGAAAAATTTTCCAGAGGAAAAAAAAAATACAATTTTGGATCAAAAAGACGAGAAAAAAATAAAATCCAAACAGAAAAATCAGAAACAAAGCAGAGACTCATGGTCGTAAATAAGCAGAATCATTCAGTAAAACACTATTACAAGTAGATCCAAAACCCCAGAAGAAAAGAGTTAAAGAGGTACCTTTGGGGGAGGTTTTCTTCTTAAAGATGTTCATGATTGTCTTCGAGGCCAGCTTGACGAAATCAGAGAACTTGAAACCTCGTGTAGATGACTATATCAAACCCTTATGCAAATGTCAGGGTCTGGAAGCCGGTACTGAAGAGAAGGTGACTGTTAGAGTTGAGGAAGTCGGAACACTTTCTCTCTCTTCTCTCTCTTTCTAGGGCCTGCCTGGAGGAGCGTGCTGTTTTCTTCAATATCCAACGGTCATCATCCGAGTAGCCGTTACAATTTTTTTAGTTACCAAAATACCCATCCTATAAAGTAGGCTTAGTGAGAGACACTCAATTCTTCACTATTTGAAGATGTTTCAATCCATTCACAACAGTTAGCCACACTATTTCATTTAAAGATTTTAAAAATATTCTCATCATAACCTTCTAAAAAATGTAATTTAACCCATCAAACAAAGGTAATTTAACCCATCAAACAAAGGTGGTTTACTCACAGATATTCCTTCTTGCAAAAGATCCATATCCTCGAATATGCCGAATCACACTCGGCGATTAAACCAAAAGAGCCAACCTGCTTTGATACCAATTGAGAATTTCGAGAATGCAAGTATCTTGAAATTAGGGTTACTTTAGAATTATCCAAATAGATTTAATTAATCAATTAACCCTAAATAATCTGACTGTTCAAAATATGCAGCGGAAAAATAAAGCAAAAATTATGAACACAGAGATTTAATGAAGAAAATCCCAACAGGGTAAAAAACTGTTAGAGGTATGCCCCAAAACTAATTGATAGGTTGTATTTAGGGAACATTATATTTCATTATATTCATGTATGAAACTTTATTCATTTATGACATTGCTTATTTATCATGTAAACTTGTGTATAATTACTGTACATGATAAAGTCATTGGATAGATTGATAGAGAGTTATATCTCAAGTGTTGAGATGAAGAGACTTATAACTCTCAAGTACATCTATCTTAGACTTGTTCCTAATCATAGGTTTATATATTTGGGCAATTGTAAACCATTAAGATTAGCACATGTTATACTAACTCCAATGAGAGGATGGTGAGTCTCATGCCATTTGTGTAATGACACTATAGTAAACTTGTAGGTGCTTGTTAAGAACAAGTACACTGAACGTGACCAATATGAGTATAGCTTATGGAGTTTTATATGTATGTCAAAAGCTGCTCATATGTATTGTAACGCCCCAACCTAACATTCGTACCGACCCTTCCAGATAGGTCGACACGTGTCAAGATGGAGGTGCAACCTGACCTGCTCATACATATATCATCATGAGACACAAGAACAATATATATATATTTAACAAAATGAAATGTCATGTCCATACATAATGTCCCAATTGATATACGAAAAATATCCAATAAATCGAATAGAATTGCCAACAACTCTGGCAAATAAGTAAGTCATTTATAATATTTATTAAGATATTCCGATACAGATAATACTTCAAGTATACGAATACAAAGACAAACATACAATGACAACCTTAATGCAAACCGTCAATCCTTAGCAAAGGATTGAGCTGAACCATGAATGCAAACCCCCAGGTCAATCCGCAATCTGCTGCACATAAAGTAGGAGTGAGCCTCAAATTGCTCAGTAGGAATAATACAGTTTTTAATGAGTAATAACAAATCAGTAATACATTAAATGTTTATATATTATCATTAAGGTTCAATGAGTTTATAAAATAACTTTGAAACAAAGTTTAAAAAAGGGGTGGGTTTTCAGTGAAAAGACCATAACTTCTGATAACATAAATAAACAGGGCATTTACCTTATCTAAAGAACGAACAGCCACACGAGGTCTAGATTTCAATACTTTCACCATCCTACCATTACACAGAACTACGAGAGACTAAACACAAATGATGTAATCCAATTCATATACGTAAATTCACACACACACACACACACACACTCACACACACACACATATATATATAATATGAGTTTTCTCGATACCAATGCCATCTCATATATTCCACATTCATGTAAGATGAGTTTTCTTAGACTCTTTCCGTTTCAGCACATATTAATAACCGATAGAGGAGTATTCTCTGACTCTATCATCAACCATATCCACACCATAAATAACTGATAGAAGAGTTTTCTCTGACTCTATCTCACTCATATCTGATCACCATGTCATAAATACAAATAATTTATAATATGCATCATTACATCAAAATATGTAACCAAGATCCATTATATAGAGATTAAAGAGTAACTTACCTGAACCTTGGCCATGCATAGTAATCAACTGTAAAGAAATCCAGGGTCTCAACTCATCCATCACGTAAAACATAATGTCCAAGTCCATTGTTTCGTAAAAACATATATCATTTAAATACAAGTTCAAGTAATCATTTCATATGCTATCATAATTCATATAAAATAGCTCACAAGACAAGTCACTGTTCAAAACAAAATATATTTCTACACCATCACTTGTGATTATTCTTTTTATTTCTAATATTGAGTTTAGTCAAAATTTAAGGGAATAACTAGTTGAAATACTTCATGGTTTTTCTCATTTATAAAACAGTTTAGAGAATCAGGCGTACAAGTATAAAACCAAGCATCTTGATAGTGCTTTCATAAAAATGTTATAATATGTCTTTATCATATTTCTATTGAATAAATAAAGTGAAGAGCTCATTCCAATACGTTATATTCAGTATTAAAATAGTTTATTAAATATTTCAGTGTCATGCCTTTGTTTTTGTTTTATATACATATTATGTAATTTGATAGTTCAAGAAATAGTATATTCCATGTATCTACTTGACACTACAGTAAAACAGTAAGATTCTCCTGCGTTCATAATTCATATTATTCAAGAGTGTATAAAGTTCACATAAATCTTAAATCAATGATAAAATCGACACATCATTATCAGCAATAAGAGAATACTTATTCCTACCTCAGTACCACAGTGTTTAGCCAACCCTTTTCACGGCTCCACGAGCCTCTCAAATGCAATGCTCAATGCACCCCAATGCAAGTGGTTTTCTAAAGAACCTTTCGAACTGAAAACAACACATAATGCAAGTATGGAATCACAATCAAACACAAAGATCCGCAACTTAAAAGCCACACCAAATACTTCCCAAAACACTCATCCAAAGGCCCACAAACTTCTAAGATTCAATCGCAAGTAAAAAAAAAAAACGAAACGAATGAGCGAATAGAAGAAAAGAAATGAAGAAACAGATGAAAAGAGAGAGTGCCTATCGATTGGCATGCCTGCCATATCAATAGGAACCAACCCCTATCGATAAAGGTTACTGTATCCTATCGATAGGTACCCTTGCAGGACCACATTTCTACAGACCGAGGAGTGCACCTATCGATAGGGTCACCTCCCTATTGATAGGGCACCCTCGAAAATGCCCAGTAACGAGCAGATTCGAACCCATTTTTCCGAAAACCCCTCAAAATTTCATCGAATAAAAATCCAACCGTTCAAAACATAGATCGACCCCAAATAAACTCATACAACTTTGAATCCACAGAAAAGGTTAAGATCCAACAGTGAAAATGCGAAAACTACAAAGTTTTAGGCATAAAACCCATACAAATCCAAAACATGGTTTAACACCAAAACAAGCTACAAAACCCCAACAAATACTTCGAGCTAGACTTGTATACACATAACCACATTTCAAATCACTCCATAGCCATTAAAACTTCAAAAGATTCAACCTTTGATTTTAAAAACCCATAAAACCCATTTTTGACAACAAACCTCACAAACCACCAAAAACATCATAAATTCTTTAACAAATCGATAAAACCCAACCTATTCAACACACAAACACTTACCTAAGCTTCCCCAAACACCACACAACGAAGCTCCTAAAATCCAACTCCCAAAACCCACGAAATGGGTACACAAGAAAAAGAAAAAGAAGAATAAAGAGAAGGAAATGAATAAAGAAATAAAGCCTTACCTTCACCGGCAATGGCGACGTTCCGGCGAACTCCGGCGACCTTCGACGCGGCATCTCCCTCTCTCTCTCGCGGCTCTCTTCTCCCCCTCCCTTGCCAGTCGAAAAAAACTGAAGAGGAAGAGAAGGGGTTTGACTTTTAAATGCTCAATGGCAAAATTGTAATTATTTTAAAAATTTTATTTTTATTTTTTTATTTTTTTTATTATTTTTTTACAATAAAATATTATTATAAAAATACGGGTTATCACAATTTCACCCCCTTAAGAAATTTCATCCTCGCAATTTGAAGATTAATTAAATAAAGAAAAGATTTAGAATGACGTCCACACACGTTTTAATTTAATTTCCAAAGACGTTAGCATTCCAAACAGAATCCCAAAACTAAAAGCAAATCATAACTCTCTTTTTATTCCTTTGAATGATCCAAATTGTCCAATCATGCTGACAATGCTCCTCCGATGGCGGTAAAAGTCATTAATTCTGTAAAAGCTTCAATCATTTCCGCTGTAGATTCTCTAACTCTGATTCGGACGTGCAGACATCCATTTTTGACCCTGAGAAGAGTCATGGATGTTTGCTTACAGTTTGAGGTGAAATAGGGTGTTGAAATCCAAAATTTCCAATTGTGCCATTTTGTATAGTTAGATAGAGGTCGTTATCGCATATAGGTTTTTAGGTCAGATTGAGTCGGTTCTTTTTGCATTACATTTTTAGGGAGTCCATAGATGTCCCTGTTAAGTTTCATAGCATTCCGAGTTAGGCTCGATAGGTAATTAGGTCTTTTGCGACTTAAGGGGCAGTATTGTCATTCGAATCACAAAAATTCCTAAAAACTTTCAAATTGGTCTCGGATTGTTCTTGTGATAATCCAAAATTTTAAAATGCTTAATTTTATATATATAATTTTTTTTTCCTTTAAAAAAATTAAATTTTTGGGGTGATTCTGAATATTATATAATCTTCGAAGCATTTTGCAAATTTAAGAAATCAAAATTTTTATTTTTGATAAATTGCAAAAGAGCCCTTCTCCTTTTAAAACAAAACCGTGGGCTGCTATCTCATAACCCATTTTTCAGCAACCCATTTTCTTAAACTAGAGAGAGAACCGAGTGTGAGAAAGGGAAGGAGAACAGTCGAGAGAAGGTTGATGCTGCTGGACCTCGGCCGGACTTCTTACCGGAGCTCCCATATCCATTTCGACAGGTGAGTTCGTACCGGGCAAATTAATCTTCTCATTCTCCTTATTCTTTTTCTTTTTCTGATTTTGGAATTTCGAGCCATGCATGTGGATTTAAATGGGTTGTTCATGATTTTCAAACCCTGATCTCTTAAAATCAGGGAGGGTTTTTATCAAAACTAATTTCAAACTGTAGAATTTTATATGAAAAACCGGACAGGCATGGGTTTGGTTTTGGGAAATCTAGGATCGTGTATGCAGAAACCTGGTGTTTTATGCTTCATTTCGAATATTAGATGAGTAAACATAAGTTTTCTTTAAGTTGTGATTTGGGATAAAGTTGAATAGCAGCCATGACTCTTTGAATTAAAGATGCCGCGAGCAGCAGCTATGGCTGCTCGAGATCGAGCTTTGGGTCTGGGTTATGTAATATTACATTTGCATGCTTTATTCTCTTTTTTTTCTTTCATTCTTTGCATTTTCCAGTCTTGTGGAGTTTTGGTGTCAAGTTCAGTTTAAAACTCATGTTTTTGGTATCAAAAATCAATTTAAAAATCTAAACTTCTATGCGAGAAGAAATTTGGTAAATTCCGGGTTTCAAAAGAAGCATGCATGTCCAATCCTCTTTTGCACTTGTTGCATGTTCTGATTTGGGATTTGAAGATGTGGATTTGTGTTTGGTTGATGTTCTAAAAAGGGATCCTCGGGTTGTGTAAGCTTGGATGTGGGTTTCGATGATGGTGCACAGTTTATCAATTGAGTACATTCATGGTGAATCTGTACCCCTTGTTTTTTCAAACTGAATTTGATACCTTCTGGGTTGTGTTTGATATTGGAGAAATGATTTGAAAAGATTTTTAAGCATGCATGGGGCCAATCTTAAGGATTTGAAGCTTATAAATTATATATATGAAGCCCCTGTTTCGAATATACAATTTGAGTTTGAGCAAAGTCTAAAATACTTGTATCATATGGTTCATTTTGAGCTTAATATCTAGATCAAGTTTGAAATGAGTCTGCATGTGGTGACTTTGTTATTAGAATGGTTTATTTTCAATTTACCAGTGGCTGGGTTGAGGTTGATGGCTCACGGCAGCCATGGTGAGTTTGTTTCAATGTTTGATTTTAAACTTATTTTCATATCAGTGTTACCTTATGGAGTGTTTACTTATTAAAATCCCATTTTGAGCTTTAAAGAGATTGGACTGAAGGTTACAGTGAACACAACCATGGCAGCTTTTCATGTGAGTTTTTTAATGGAATTTGAAAATGGATCAATGTTGATCCAATCAACTTGTAATCAAATCAAGGTTTAAATAAATTATTTAAGGTTTTAAATTGATGATTCAGTATTTATTTACATTTTGAATATGATTGGAGAGTCTTAGAACCAGTTGCAGGTGGCTACGGTTTGAGAAAGATAACCATTACCGATAATGGCAAGAGGCATTATCGGTAATGGATGTCTTCATGGGCTATTTCCGATAATCATTTTGCTAGTTTTCTCTTTCAAACTTCAATTCTTCATAACTTTTGCTATTGAACTCCGATTTTAGCGTACCTTATATGTATGGAAAGCTTATCAAGTCTAGTTTTTAAATTTTATTGTTTTAGGGTCAAAATATTTCTGGAGAGAGATATTTTAATAATACCAGTTTTGCCCTTTTGTGAGCACTTTGTTTTATTTGGCCCATAACTCCTATTTCTTTTTGCATTTGGCCATGGGATTCAATGTGTGGTATCTTAACACACTTGGGGCTTTATCTTGAAAGTTTTAAAGTCTTGGGTTTGGCAATTTGGGGCTTTAAATCCTTACGGTCGCGAGTGAGCAGTTTTGAGAGTCTTTTTGCTTTACTTTTGAACTGTGAATGCTTGTACCTTTCTTTGATCTTTTCCGCTTGCATTAGTGTTTGTTTCTCAGATTTGATTTGGGTTCTTTGGAGGATCACTTGCATTGGTGCATAAGCATTGCATTGGGGAGGCTCGTGGAGCCGCAAAGGGTTGGAAAATACAATTGCATTGAGGTAAGGATAAGTAACCTTTTACTGTTAATGATAATGTGTCTATTCCACAACTGTTTTGAGAACCATATAGATGATAAACACGTTTGAGAATGTTATAACTTACAAATGTTTGAGAACCTTACATAGATTATTAGTTTGTCAAATAGATACATGTAATATACTGGTTTAAAAACTATTGAATTGTGTGGCATGTTTATGAAATGAAAACTAAGGCACAGAAATGAAATGTTTTGAGAACTTGTCTATATTTCCTGGCAAACTACTTAGAACTGGGTATTATGTGTATGTGTATAAAACTAGGGAACAGACTTTCATAATACATGTTTTATGGAAAGACTTGACAAGGGCATATGGTGATAATTGTTTATATCTACACCACTGAAATTCTTGGTCTAAAGTTCATATGCCTGATTTCTAAAATATATCTATATAAAAGAAGGATGTTGAGATATTTTTACCACTGTTCCCTTGATTTTTGGGTTGGATTGAATATTTTGAAAACGGAAATGCTATATATCAGCCAGGGTATAAAAATGCGTTTATACTTGGAAATGACGTGCCTTGAGAACTGTTTTGTATATAATATGATGGCATATGGTTTATCTATTTCACTCCCATTTTGATATGATGCTTAATACGTTTATATACCACACATTATAACTTTACCTGCTCGCATTGGAAATTGGTTTAAATGTATATTCTCACTGTCTTACATGCCCGTTTGACTATGATTTATATTTTCATGTTGTTACGCATGGTTTAGGCTCGGTCAGTATACAGGGACATTATATATATTCTTTTTCGACAGTTGGCCATGTATTCTAGGCAACTGATCGGTTTCTCTCGAGAGGTTTCGGCTGCCATTGTGCCGGGGGTCTGAGAACAACGAGGTAGTGGCTGCCGTTGTGCCGGAGACCTGAGAACAACGTGGTTTTGGCTATCGTTGTGCCGGAGGCTTATTAGCCTGAGAACAATGTGATTTCGGTTGTCGTTGTACCGGAGGCTTATTAGCCTGAGAAAGTCCTGATATACATCCTGTGAGCCTGGTCTTCAAAATTATGGGCATTACACTATATTTATAACTGAGTTAAACCCACACATTTTATCTCATGTTGAATTACGAACTGTATATGGAACTACTTAGTCAATGTTTTTCACTGAAAGACCACACAGGTTTAAAACTGCGTTATCTATTGTTTCATAAATGTTATGGAAACTCTGTTTATATAAAATATTCCATGTATCACTATATTATTGTTATTGGTAGAGGTTATCTTATTCCTACTGAGCAAGTGGAAGCTCACCCCTGGTTTGGGGTGAAAATGGCAAGCCGGTGGGGTGAGGAAGACGACCCACTGCGGGTTTTCCAAGCCTCTTCTCATATTGGGTTTCCAAATCTCAGCCTGGGTTTGCAATTTAAGAGCTTTCGTATTGACGAGCGTACCCCTCAAAATCACAAACAACAAATATTTTTCCCTTATATATCCTACATACACAGCAGTGGAAGAAAGAAGAAGAAGAAGAAGAAGAAGAAGAAGAGGAAGAAGAAGATCTACGTCGTTCCTTCTCTGTTTTGCCATGGAGCCCCTGCGTCGCCGTCGCCGTCGCCGTCGTCGCCATCGTCGCCTTCGCCGTCGTCGCCATCGTCGCGAGGCTTTTATTGATATTTATGAGGCTTTTATATATATATATATATTTTTTGTGCATTTGATTTTTTTATTTAAAGAAGGGTAATTTGGTAATTATATTGATTTTGTTTTGAAACCTGATGGTCCAAACAAACAAAGGTCAGGCATTCCCGGGCTTGAGATTCCCAACATTCCAAACAATGGTTTGGGTACAAAGTTTACAAACCCAAACCCCCCTACTAGACATTCCCAGGCTTGAGATTCCTAGCCCGCGTACCAAACGCAACCTTAAGGTTTCCAAAACCCTAGTAGCCGTGAGCTAGTAGCGAAAGAGAGAGAGTGAGCTAGGGTTAGGGTTAGGGTTTTTCAACCTTACCTAATCCATCATATTATGGTTACGTAAACTCTAATCAAGTTGCCTCTTTTCCTAAATTCAAATAATTCAAAACAGAAAGGAATCAAATCAAAATAAGAAACTTTCCTAAACTTGAACAATTTCAAAATAGGAAATTGGGGATTTCAAGATTTGACAATTAGGGTTTCTAATTTCAATCAATAAAGTTCCATATTGTGATTTAGGGTTTCCTAAACTAAAAACCAGCCACCATGTCAATTAAAATATTAGGGTTTCCTAAGCCCTAATCACCATTATTAACAATTTAACAAAGCTCCATTATAATTCAAATTTAAACAACTTTAAATCATGAATTGCAAGCAACAAGAATCATCATTTAAACAATTTTAAAATTGATCAAGAAGCATGTAAACATAGTTAGGGTTTCAAAACCCTAGTGGCCGAAATCATGAGGGTAAGAATCCCTCATGGCCGTGAACCCTATTGTTAGAGATATTCCCTAAAATCAATCCTAAAGGGCATGTCAATTTCATATTATATTAATTGAAGGTACAACTTATCTTATATGTTTAATTATATATATGATAAGGTCCATGAATAAATGATAAGAGAAATGTACATCTCAAGTTGTTGAGATAGAGAGACTGATATTTCTCATACACATTTAAAATAAGAGTTCTTGCTCATAAGTTTATTAAAATGAACATTTATAAACCATTAAGAGTAGCACATATTTAAACTAACTCCAATGGGAGGATAGGTAGTCTTTCCTATTAGTGTAATGACATTATAGTTAATATGTGGGTGCATGTTAGAGAACATGTACACTGAACATGATCTGCAAGAATATTCTTATGAAGTTTAAGTCAAAAGAATATTCTTATGTTACGTTCATTTATTTGGTAATCCTTAGACCTGAGTCGCCATAGTTATCTTGTGCATAAGTGATAAGTGTTAAAATTTTCGAAATTAAACCCCAAAGTAAGCTTTGTTAAAGCCCTAAAGGCATGTTAATTAGGTTAATTAGGTCATTTTAGTGCTTTTCAGTTATTTTAGAATTGTTGCAAATATCGCATAAGAGTAGCATTTTAGCTTGTTTTTATTTTTATCTTTATTTTAGATTAAAGTTGTGTGGAACATGTGCGCGTAATTGGTTTGCTGTTGTTTTGCATTGCAGGTAAAAATCG
>JAESVK010013919.1:0-24618 GCA_017140935.1 Hamamelis virginiana | reverse complement strand
AGAGGTTCCCTTTGAGAATTATCTTTGTGAACTTATCCTGACATTCTATCTCTCATTAACTGAGAGTGATGATCCCTTATTGCACACCCATCCATCTTCATGCATAACTTATTAGAGCGAATAAGCACCAATTACAACCTTATGGATAAGGCTGTACAAGATACTATCAAACTCTAGCAACCTATGCATAAGACAGCTATGGTGTCTCAGGTCTAAGGACTACCAAATAAATGGACATAACACTAGAATATTCTTTTGACATAACTACCATAGGAACATTCTTTGCAGATCATGTTCAGTGTACATATTCTCTAATATGCACCCACAGATTAACCTAAGTGTCACTACACTGATAGGAAAGACTACCTATCCTCCATAGGAGTTAGTTTAAATTTGTGCTACTCTTCAAACGGTTAATTAAATATCCATTTTAATAAACCTTTGAGTAGGAACTCTTTTAGAATAGATGTATATGAGAAATATCAGTCTCTCTATCTCAACACCTTGAGAAGCATATTTCTCTTATCATTTATTCATGGACCTTATCATATATGTTAGAACATATTAGATAAGTTATACCTTCCATATATTATGATAATATGAAACTTAATATACCCTTTAGTATTGGTTTTAGGGCATACTTCTAACAGGGTAGGCCCTTACATCATCGGAGAAATACTGTCAGGCGGAGCCGTGAAGATTGCAAACATTGACGGGAATGAATTCTCTCAACCTACCAATTTGGATCAATTGAAGAAGTACCACATATAAAAAAAAAAAAAGAGCCCGCTAGGTAGAAAACCTGAAAGGGCTGCCTAGGCAAAATTTAAGGTATTCAAATAAATAATAATAATAATAATAAATCAAGCTCGCTAAGTAGAAAACCTGAAAATGCTGCTTAGGCAAAAGTTAGAGCAAATAAAAAAAAAAACAAGAAATGGACTTCTTCAATTTGATTCATGAACTACGAAGACATGATTCCCCAAATATCACAAAGAGTTAGAGAAAAATGACAAGAGAATGCATCAAGGACGATGATACGTAGGCAGCCCATAAAGTTACTTTGGGTGCGGTCTATTTCTTGTAAAAACATCAAGAGTTTGGTTCATTTGTAATTATCAAGGGATATTTGTTGAGATTTTAATAAAATTGATATTTATTCATCCATAAAGGGTAGAAACCTTTTGAAAGATTTATTACATGTCATGTGTATCCATAATTCCTACTTTCTTCAAATCTTACATCGCTTAGAAAAGTAAAATATATAATCCCTAATCTACTCTAAGTCCTTCTCGCTCCGCGGGCTTAGGCTTCATTCTCATTTTCCCTACTTCTCTTAGCTGTCCTAACATGTGACGCATCTGGTGGAAGTGATGAACCTGATGACTGAGCTGTAACTCGAGAACCATAAATGAGGCTTTGAACCTTATCTTTCATAACATGCACCTTTGAACCCAAGTCTTGTTTAAGCCAAGCCCGATACTCCCCATCAAGCCTAAAAGGCCCATTGCAATCCCCTACCTGACTCATACATAAGCCTGAAGCCCATTTTTTCATAGCCCAAGATATCAAAGAAGGAGTAGCCGCCTCTACCCCATGAACATAACCTTTGATAGGGAGAATGATTTTAGCACGGCCCATCTGGCAAAGTACACGAGAAGCCCAGTAAAACGATGTATGTTTTAGGCCCATAAGCTTCATCTGACAACATCCCGAAGTGTGTAGTACATACTCTTCACCACAGTCTCATAT
Organism: Hamamelis virginiana; assembly: GCA_017140935.1. Classification (NCBI taxonomy): domain Eukaryota; kingdom Viridiplantae; phylum Streptophyta; class Magnoliopsida; order Saxifragales; family Hamamelidaceae; genus Hamamelis; species Hamamelis virginiana. The sequence goes on along the minus strand of JAESVK010013919.1, from coordinate 22,866 downwards.
GGCCACATGCCACTGAATATCTCTCCAAGTCAAAGAAGAGAAAAAAATGATCATATCCTGAATCGAACGATGCTCAAGAAACAAAAGCTTACGCAAACAATAGGTATGGGACAAGTGTTTGGGCCCATCAAGAGGAGTGATCAACCTGAGTCTCTCAACCAACCACATCTGAAGGAGAATGGGGCTACCCCTAATGCAAGAAGCAGAGTTGGAGTGAAAGTGGTCAAGCCCATTTAGAGTTTTAGCTAGCACCAAGGGGATGATGTTATGAGACTTCGATAATGGCAGAATGAGTTCACATGTTTCAATGGGAATGAAAATGGTTCCATTCGAAACGAGAGAACAACCCACTATGCATAAGGCGAGTGCGTACTGGGTAGGCCTATGAAGAGCTAGTGGTTTTCCCCCTTCCCTCAAGAAAAATGAAGCTAGTTTGAGAAGATCAATGGAGTTTTCATGGATATATGAAGAAGCTTCCCTAGGTGAGAGTTCAAAGAGAGAAGAAAAGGTTTGGAAATAACCCCGACGAATGGTAGGAAAGATGAAAGGACCATTAACAGAGATATTCATCAAGGCACAAAAATCTTCAAATAAAGGACATACATCTTCACAGTTGAAGCGAAATACATGAAGATTAGAGTCCCAGAAGTGGATCACAGAGTTGAGAAGCTTGTCTTCAAGCTTCACATGACAGAGAAAGAACCACGAAGTCAAGTCGAATCGTTCAAACACCCTCTTGTCTTCTGCCCACATTCTTGCTATGAATAGGTTGATAATCAACTTGAGAGCTTCCATTGTGTTTAGTGTGATGAAAATGAGCATAGAGGTGTGTTTTTATAGCTTTTTGGCAAAGAAATCAAGTTAGAGGCGGAATAGAACACTCAAAAAGTTAAAAAACGTCAAATAATTAAAAAATAGGAACCAGGGTCGATGACCATCCCCCAAGGGACGGCCAACCGTCCATGGAGGGATGGTCATCCATCCCTGATCTCAATTTTTGCCTAATTTTGACTTTTTTGAGACTTTTTGGCATCCGGTTTGACTTTTCGCTCAATTTTTGTCAGTTTTGACCTATTTTCGGGTTAAAATTGAACCAAAAAAGCAATTGAAACATATTTTTAATCTCATTAGGATAAAATTACATGCCAATCAGGGTTTTTAGTTCATACATAGAGAAAAAGTTACATAGAAAACCCTAAGCGGGCCTCCTATAGGCCTAATAGTACAAAATCATCTCCGCCGGGATGATTTCCTCGTTCCCCGTGAACCCGATGCCTCGTGATCCTCTCTCAATCCATGGCGCTCCTGTGAAGACAAAGATTAGGTGAGATTGGTGAAGAATTAAATCATTAGTGATTGAAAGAATAGAGAGAAAGTTACCTGTGCACCTATGTTCGCATTATGTGCATCAAGATTCATACTTTGAAGTTCCCTAGTCAATGATGCACTATATGCTAACCACTCCACAACATATGATGTGGGCACCTGAAAGATAAAAAAAAATTCAAATGTTAGGAGAGAAAAAAGTTGCCTAAAACAAAGGTTGAAAATATGATGATTACCGAAGGATAAGAAGGATCAATATGTAGATGTTCATTATAAGGCACTCGAGTGATTAGTCTTTGAACAAAGCTACCATCCTCAATGACTTGCACCTGCCAAGGGACAGGTGGCAAAGAAGGAGCAGAGGATGAAGACTCGCCCTCATTAGAAGCCGAAGCAGCTGTAGGATGGGAAGTATGTCCTTGGGATCGACAACCCTGTTAAATAAAGAGATATGAGGAATAATATATAAGAAAAGGGGTAAAGCTATCAAGAAAAGATTTGATACCTCAGCAGGTGGGAATCCTAATACAAATGGACGCATCAGATAGTGCTGACAGAATGTAAGATAATCCTCATGCGGGCGATGGAATGCATCCGCAAATACACCAGTTATGGCGTATGCTAAGGCATGGTTTGTCAATTTATCAGCATGTCTCATAGAGGGAGGAGGTGCATGGGGCATACGAGCAACTGAATAAGACCCACAAAGCTGAACACGCACTCTTTCCCCAAGGTACCAATACCTGCCAGAAGGCCCCTCGAACAAGATTCTCTTATGTGACATCTCAATCACAGAGTTAAGTTGAACATGCATGGTACCCCTCCAATGGCGCCAAGGATTCCACCTAACCTGCGGACAAAGTATATTAGAGAAAGCTTGAGTATTGAAAAAGGAAAGCAGAAATGAAGATAGTTACCTTATTGGAACGTAATCCTGTAAGAAAAGCACGACTATAAGCATAATCATGCCTATGGGCAATGGCAGTCACACGCCGATCTGGGGCATATTGAGCGAGGGTTGGCCAAGAAAGGTCATTAGCAATCAAGGTAAGGCTATTCAAGTCAAGGTACTCATTGGCCCATACCTGCAGAATATGTGCATTGTTAGAGGATAAGTAGAGGGAAGTTTATGATATTTTCTTAAGATAAATGAGTATACCTCCCAAACGAATCCCATGCCTCCAAAGTCAGTGCATACCCCTCGAGACCGACAGCACATGGTCCTGTACATAGTGGCCAAGGCAGCGCCACCCCAGTCATACTGAGGAATGGTATCAATATCCTCCAAACTGGCAAGAAGGCCTAAAGAGGCCAAATCAGCAGTGCCTGCAAAAAGAGTACATGAAAATAGGTACAAAAAGAAAGCCCGCACGATATGGTCAGGATCTCCCCCTTCAGGCATGTTGCTAAAAGTGTTAAAGAGAGTATTTCGACGAACTGATTTCTTCACTATCTCAATATCGCCTGCCCCAAGAAAGGTATCCAAATAGGTCATGTTCTTGCTTGCACCATCATAAAAATCCAAAGGGCGACCCCCAATGGAAAGTCCTGTGATCATGGTGAAATCAAGGGGAGTCATAGTCATCTCCCCAAACTCAAAGTGGAATGGATTGGTGGTGTCCCATCAAAGCTCAGATAAGGCCATCAGAGCCTGTCTGTCCATAGAGTCAACCCACAGTGAGTCGATGAAGTCTCCAAAACCAAGCCTTCGGATAGTGGCTTTGACATATGATTGGAGGATATCCATCTTAGCACACCATCCAATAATGCCCTATAAAGATGACCGAGTCCTGATGTCGAACTCTGGCTGTAAAGACAAATATTAGTGGAGTAGAGGTATAAAGATAACTTATGCTAATTCTTTGAATCAAGAATACAAAATTAACTCACAAAATGACACATTTTCAAAAAATGTTCAAATTTTATTTCTCAAATGGTTTGTCAATTGTGAGTTATTCAAAAAATATATATATATACCATAATTAATGTAGTTAATTTCGGTATTTTCAATTTTACATCAAGAATTAGCATAATTCATTTAAAATGCCATATGACTTCTTTTCATTGAATTGGAAATAAAAATCTCAAGAGAATAGAATTTTGAAAATCATGAAATAAATACTTAGCATAAGTTTTGAAATAAAATTATTTAAAAAATCATGAGAATGACACTTTATGTAATAATGTTTTGAAAAATAAGCTAAGTCTTAATTCATGAAAATTTTTTATATGTGCATTACTTAAAGTGTTTTGAAAACTTATCATGATATGATTATTTTGAAAACATTTGAAAAAGCATGATATGATGAATTGATTTGAAAAATTGAAAATTGCCCCTTTAGGCATTTTATCAAACACCTAGTATGCACATTTTTGAAAAAGATTGTGAAAACTTGTCATGAAGCTTTTGGAGGTATCCAAATGATGTTTGAAACATATTTGAATCATGGCATGAGAAATTTAAATCAAAAAAATCAAATTCTAGTCTCTTGGGAATTTTATCAAACACTTGGTAGGCAACATTTCAAGCTTGTGAAGCTAGTGAAATGGGGCTCCCAAGCTTTGCCAAATACAAATTTCATGAACACAAGTCATCAAACAATATCCAAGGATCAATATTGAAGCATCTAGACATCAATGATTCAATGAAAGAGCATGGAAAATAAGCTTACCTCTTGTAGAGTATGGATGTGGGAGATATCAGCATTAGGCTCCAATAACAAGCTTGAGTTGTTGGGATCATGAGAAGGTGCTTTATAGCTCTTCATCTTCATATATGGGTACTTTGATTCATACCTATTTGCCATGAGTATAGGTAGAGGTTGAACTTGAGAAGATGGGTATGTGTATTTGGGTTTTGGATCCCCAAATTGAAATGCAAGGATGAAATCCTAGGTTTTTGATTCACAAATCAAGATGAGTAGCAACACTAGAGGTGTTTGGAGTTTGATTTGGATGATATGAAATTAAAAGGAATGAATTTTGAGAGAAATTGGAAAATCCTTGAGAGAGAAGGTCTCAAATTGGACAAAGAGTGCATGAATGGGCAAATGAGGGCTTAAAGCACCTAAGTAAGGGATGATGGCTCAGGTAGCCGTCCACTAAGGGATGGCTGGCCGTCCACCTTAGGCGGTTGGCCATCCTTGGTTGGATGGCCATCCTTGGTTGGATGGTCATCCATCCTTGAGCCTAATTTTGACTTTTTGTTGACTTTTGAAGCTCATTATGCCCAATTTTGACTATTTTGGCCTATTTTGACCAATTTTGGCTCATTTTCTTTCAACATTTGATTTAGGAAAGTACATTTGATTGAGATTGAATGATATTTGATGAGTTAATGAGAAATAAAGAAGATTTGGTGCATACCAAGGTAAGAATTGAGCAATTGTGAATAGGAAAGTTCACATAAAATGATGAACTTTTGGTTGAAAACCATGAGATATAGAAATGAATGAGTAAAAAGATTGTGTAAATAAATTTGTAATCATGAAATGATTATGAATACATTGGATTTGGTAAGCTTGTGAGACCCATGAAGGGAATTATAGAAGTGAGTAAACCCATGAAGGAGGGGCTAATGAGAAAAGCCCATTTTGGAGGCCGAAATCCATAAGTCTTTGTGAAATTGGTGAAATATACATGAAATGTATATAAGAATGATATCAAGTAATGATGTTGAAATATGATATGATAATTGGAAATGCAATTTCGAAAAGGATTGAAAATCCTTAAGTTGACTAGAAATGAAATTTCTAGTAATGAGTCGAAGACTCCCAAATTTTTATGATAATTCGAAATGCAATTTCCAAAAGGATTGAAAATCTTTAAGTTGACTAGGAATGAAATTTCTAGTAATAAGTCGAAGACTCCCAAATTTTTATGATAATTGGAAATGCAATTTCCAAAAGGATTGAAAATCCTTAAGTTGACTAGAAATGAAATTTCTAGTAATGAGTCAAAGACTCCCAAAATTCTTATGATAATTGGAAATGCAATTTCCAAAAGGATTGAAAATCCTTAAGTTAACTAGAAATGAAATTTCTAGTGATGAGTCGAAGACTCTCATGTTTTTTATGATAATTGGAAATGCAATTTCCAAAAGGATTGAAAATCCTTGAGATAACTAGAAGTGAGACTTCCAGGTAGAAAGAATTTGAAGCGAAACTTTCAAAATAATTTTGATGGTTAACTATCCCTATTTTGTTGTGTCAAAAATGGGATGTCATTGTTTTCGTTGATATTCACTAGCGAAGCCATGAACATCAACGAGGGGCTTCTGTAGACATCCATTTTTTACCATGATTATGCTCATGAATGGTTGCCTGTGATTAGAAATGAAATAGGGTGTTAAAACCCTAAGTTCCCAGTTTTACCTTTTGTGGGTAATTAGGTAGAGGTCATTATCACATGTAAGTTTTTAGGTCAGATTGAGTCGGTTCTTTTTGCACTAGGTTTTTAGAGAGTCAAGGAACATCCCTGCCAAATTTCATGGCATTCCGAGCCAGGCTTGATAGAAAATAAGGCCTTTTGTGACTGAAGGGCAGTTCTGTCCTTTGAATCACAAAAACCCTGAATGACTGTCGATCTTGTCTCGAATAGTCTCGAGACTTTGGCATAGATATGTAAAGTGTGTTTGGTAGCTAAGTTGATCGGTGGCAAGGTCTGTGGAGCCTTCTGGCTCATATTTGGCTCGAAAGGCTCGAAAGGCCCTTTCAAAGCCCAGATTAGGGTTTCGACCGGAAGCGACCGGGATTCGATATTTTTATCAAACCAAAGCCTTCAAAGGCTTCAAAACACTTTCCAAAAACATTTTAAAACTTGTTTCGAGAAGAAGAAATGATTTCGAAAGCAATCGGTTAGCAAATTTCAAAACCCTAATTTGGGCCTGGCAGGCCCTAAACAGCTAATCGGTTGAATTTTCCCTAAACCTTTGACCTTGGTCAATGAATTTTCACTTCAAACACTTCTTAAAACATGGATAATCGAATCACGATCGTTTCGGCACTTGAATCATCAAATTTGGACTTAAAACGGGCCCGAAAAGCCGAAAAAAGCCGAAACCGGGTCAAAATGGGCTGAGACAGGCCCATATAGGGCAAAAATAGCATGGAGGATCGATGACCATCCACCAAAGGATGGCCAACCGTCCATGAAGGATGGCCAACCGTCCCAAGGAGGACGGCCATCGATCATTTTTGCCAATAAATGTTTTTTTCAGAGTTTTTTTCCCGACAGGACTCTTCCAAGACCTGCCATGTGTCCAGTTCGGCCATGGGGACTTTTGGATGAGTATGAACACCTTCGAAGACTGATTTTGAACCCATGGATCATTCCTAAGGGATTTAAACTCAGCCATTGATCAAACTCAGGCCTCCCTATAAATAGAGGGCCCTGAAATCAGTTTCAACACACAGAAAAAAGCTTTAGAGAGCTAGCTTAGAGTCGTAAATTTGATTGAAACCACGATATTATTTTAGTTACATTTTTAAGTAGTTTCAAATATCGAAAAAATCTCTCTTGAATGCTCTACAGCACATGCCTGAGCAATAAATGCTAATCAAATCAATAGATATTTATAAAAATTCTTTCATCTTAATGCTTTACCAAATGTGCTTCAACTATCATAAGTACTTTAAATAGTGTCAAAGAATTGATAAAGAGTTAAACACCGTCATAATTTGTAGATTCATCATAACCATGTTACAATCACAGTGATGATAACACCATTAATGCTTGAGTCACCGTCATATTTTTTGTGCACCATTTGGCAAAAAAAAAAAAATCAACTTCTAAAATCAGAAAAAAACAGCTACGTATGAAGAGCAAAATGGTTAAAATAAAATAGCAAAATAGTTAATATAAAAAAGACGACTGAAACCATAGACGTGGAATTCATTGTGATATTATTGTATAGGCAAACAAAACAAAAAAGTTCAATAGCATCATAATTTCTAGCTTTGCCAGAGATGCCTTAAAATTACAATGATGATAACAACATTAATGCTTAAGATATTCTGTGTTCTTAAGGAGACGTGTCTCATTTCGTTGAGGTCTATTGAACCCCTGAGATTCATCACTGCCATAATTCCACAAACCTAGAGAGAGAGCTTGAAAGAAAGAGAGAGAAAGAGTGGAGTAGACGGTGAAAAAAGACAATGAATCTAGAAAATAAGACGTTAATAAAATTTGCAATTTTTTTTTTTTTTTTTGCATATTTGTATAATATAATTGCGAGTCAAGTTTACTAAAACTAAACCTTGTTGTCCTTTTTAAGCTCTTGTTAAATATTATCTATATGAGATTTCTTAAAAATTCGTATTATTTATTTGACAATACGGAAGCTAATGATGATAGATTAACCAGATTTTATAGAGCATTGATAACAAAGAAATTTTTAAATATTTTAAGTGCTTTGATTGTCATTTATTACTGAGTCATGTCCTTCAAAGCATTGAAGAAAAATGTTTTCGAAATTTCACGTTACATAAAAATGTACGGAGTAAATAATAATATCGTCCTTTTGAACAAAAGAATTTTTATTTGCGAAGTAAAGTCTTTATATTTGCACATTTTGTTATTCCAAAGAAAAAGTCATTTATATTTATTCAACATCATTTTTATTTTTCTTATTAAAAAAAGAGATTGTTTCAAATATTTCGGTAAAACTTATCATTTTGGCAATGCTAAACCTTATACAACATTGTTTTAACGACATATACATTGATCTCCACAGCGTTTATTTTACAAAGATATCGTTTTGTTTTATATATTCCTCAATTATATTATTAAAATAATAGTGTTTTACATATAGAATAGATTTATTTATTTTATGCATTAAACGCTAAAATTTAATATTCGTTTGAAATAATTTAATGCTGACAATTAAGAAACTACAACTATTACTTTAGAAAAAAAAATGAAAAAACTTATTTCAATTTGTTTTTCGAGAAAGCATTACTAAATATAAATAATTATATACTCCGTATGTTTAAAAACATTTAATTGATTAATTTCAGGATTGTTAAATACTCTCTATCAAAATTTCCATGATGAAACTTTTAATTTATCTTAAAAGTATTAACCTTGTGTTTAAAGAAGTTTTTGGAATGAAAATAATACTAAGAGGCAAAATATACTATCCAGCAAGTGAAAGAATGCATATGAAAAATATTAACAAATCATATACAAATAGTAATTCAAAAAATATTTACGAATTTTTTCTATAATTTTTCTACGATGACTTAAATATTATTGTTATGAAATTTATAGTTGTTACAAAAAAGAAATTATTTATTTGTCTATTATTCGTTTAGCCTAATATAAATAATTTTAGTATTTTAAATAATTAAATATTTCTGAGTTGTCATTGCATTCTCATCTTCATACCTAGCTATGTAATAATGTGTAGTAATTTGCGACCGATCTCTTTTCATCATTGAGTCACGATTTGCGGATTTCACTATCAATGTTGCGGAATTTTTTATAGCTGCAGAATAATATAATTTGGGTTGGTTTTTTCGTCAATGTGTCACAATTTGTAGATTTCACTCTCAATGTTGCGGAATTTTGTATAGCTACGGAATAATATAATTTGGCTTGGTTTTCTCGTCATTATGTCACGATATCTCTATTTTCAAAAATTCTTAATTTTGTAAATATTTTTGAATCGTTATTCCATTTTGACAGTTCTGCCGTTCATACCTAACTGCAGAATGATGTGAAACAATTTAAGGGCAAATGATTACTAAGTACAAGATTGTTTTAAAGAAGTTGATTAATTCTATGCTTCTCCGTCTTTTACAGTGTTAGAAATTTAGTGACTATACCAAATATGTGGTTAATGCAATCTCCCATGAAGTTAAATCGCGGAAAATTTCTCTTTCTGTACTTTTCTTCTTCTCTTTATTTTTTGCGATTTTTATCTTCTGTTGATATTTTTTCTCCTTGGTTTCTTGAATGTTGCAGTTCTGCGTTTGGATTGCTGGTTTCTTGATTAAGCTATCTCTTTATTTATCATCATTTTCAATTGTTCTTTCATTTTGACCATTCTACCAATGGATGCTAAAGCTGTGGAGCGGTGTGCTTTGATTTGCGGGGGATGATAGTCTCGTCATTTGGCCCTTTTTTCAACAGCCACTATGTCAGTTTAGGATTTTTCTATTTTGACCATTCTACCCTTGGATGTCAAGGTTGTGAGCAATGTGTTGTGATTTACGAGCGAGGGTAGTTTCGACATTTGCCTTTATTTTTTCCGCAAGCACTGTGTCAGTTTAGGATTTATTCTTATATTGTGTTAAAGAAGAAAAGTAAATATGGATGAGTTTAGTTTATAATTAAGTTTAGTTTTTTTGTGTTTTTAATTATATGAATGAATTATATATTATATATAATTAGTAAGAGTAATTGAATCGTTATTCCACTTGGAGACAAAGCTAAAACTTTTTAGTTATAGAATTGAAGTACCACAGAATAATCTTAAAGTTCAAAAGAGAAAGAAAGACAAACAAAGAACAATATATAATAACTATTTATCTTCTTTCATTAATTTTTCATTTATATCTCTGCTTTTTTTTTAACTAATTGAATATATTATTTTAATATAACCTTTAGTTTGCATTCAAATACTCAATTCATTCACTAATCAAAAAAACTATAATAAGAATTTTAATATCAAACAATAATTTATTATCTAATATTCCATAGAACAATAAAATTTTGATAAAAAAATTATGATTATCAATCGTTAATAATTTACTTTTCAAAAAATGGAGTCCTTTATATATTTAGATAACTTATCTCTTTCTCTCTCTGTCACCGAAATTAATTTCTCCAAATTTGTTCCAAAAACGAAGTCTTTTATTCCTTCGTATCTTCGTGGCAGTCTGAAAATCAATATCATCTTGAGTATGCTCTTTACAGACATATCGTGAGTGGCATACTTATATGACTCCAAAGATTCTGTCTTTTGATTAATATTGTAATTTTTATTTAATAGAAGAATAGAAATTAGCTTCTGGAGTATTACTTGTAAAGTTAATTTGCCGAATGAAGTAAAAAAAAAAATTTCAACATATTTAATTTATAACTATATATATTTAGCGAAATGCTTTACAGTGATTTGCAAAGCGTTGCTTTTTTCGTCATTTCACCGGCTTTCTTTAGAATTTTTGCGTCATTTGCTGGCTTTTTTTAGGAACGCAATATGTAGGTCGAGTATTTCTCCTTTTTCCCATATCTGATTTTTCCTCGAATCAAACTCATCCTTCATTTTTTACCATTCTGCCCTTCGATATTATATAGGTCGAGTATTTCTGCTTTTTCCAATTTCTGCTTTTTCGTCGAATCAAACTCGTCCTTCATTTTTTACCATTCTACCCTTGGATATTTATCTGGATCACTTATCGATTGGAGTAGGATATTTATAAACTGTAACTTTTTTGTTCTTTAAAATATTAGCAGTTTTTTTACAATCAATTTCTTAAAAAACCAATCATTGAATAATTGTAATTTTTTGGCATGTATAATATATATGATAGAGCCGGACATGATCTATATTCTAAAAAAGTGACCAAATGATTGAATGATACTTTATCCCTTGCCACCAAACACACAAGCAATTAAGCCCCATTTGAATTAGGTTTGGTTAAAATCACTTTTGGATCTCAAAATTCAACTTGATGGAGTGATAGGATGATTAGCCAAAGTTAGGTTCCAAAACTTCTGCTACTATGATAATTTTAATTTGTAAACTGATATGCTGCAAATCAAGAAAAGGTGCCAAATTAAGCAATCAATGTTAAACCATAAATTATCGTATTTCCTTAATGTTTGAAAATTGCAATTTACTAATTTTAATTCCCAACAAACAACGTTGCCTTGTCTATCAACATAACAACTGAAAATCACAACTGAGAATCTCGTAAGAGATAATATTACTTAAAAAATAAAGATATTAATAAATAATTAATTAAATGAAGAAGAACTAATAAGTATAATCTTATAACTATTATTTCTATCCATCATTGCTAAAGATAAAAGAACATATGATTAGAAAAACATAAAGAAGACATTAAAATCTAAAATGATAAACACACATTATTAAATTAATATAAATAATAGTAAACAATAAAACAAATAGAATGCACAATTAAGAGATGTTTTCATAGAAGAATTTTATATATTGCAATGATATCATCATAAACATAAACAAGACAAAGCAAGAAAACCACACGAATACGACCTTCATACATAGTATTTTAAAATTAAAGAGAAGAAAAAAGAAAAATTAACATAATTCTCAATGTCAACCTTCAGCGCATATTATAGACTAAAAATTGTCGACGTGGAATTTCAACACACAATATGGAATGAAAAATAAAGATATTTTATGCTTTTTCCTCTATTCGAACACCTAATCAAAGCTCAATCTGCAACAATCAAGAAGTTCAAATAATAAGAATACTAATAATTAAATAAATACTTACCAAACAGTAAAGACGATCTCCTCAAAAATTCAAACAAACCAACAATCCAAAAGCAAACCTGCAACAATCAAGAAAGGAAGAAGAAAAAATATCAATTAGCGTTAGAGTTAAAATTTTCAAATAGCAATAAGCATACGTTAAAGTTCAGAGTAAACTTTTACAAAGAAAAAATAGAATATTCATAGAGCAAAAAATAAAAAAAGTAGGTAAGACGTGGAGCTTTACCGCACATTATGGACTGAAAATTGTCGACGTGGAGCTTCAACGCACATTATAGACCAGAAAATGTCGACGTGCAGTGAAGTTCAAAAAATAAAAGAAAAACAAACCTAAAACAGACAGAATTGAACAAACTATATGTGAACCCGCCACATTCGAGCCTCCCCACACCCATTTGAGAAGCTCTCTCTTTTATTTGGGATTGGATTCACTTATCATCGTGGATTAGTGGATAATTATCCTTCTCGATTTATCCTTCTCTATTATCCATCTCTATTATCCACTCAAGGTCATCCAATCCTAATAATCCTTCTCTATTGTGGGAGTCCACTTAGATTGGGTTTTTGAAAAATGAATGGATTTTGATAAAACAAGGAGTCGCCACCTTATTTTTAGGGAATAAGGAAACCACAAAAAAGAGTTTTATTTAAAATAAAACAATGACCCCATTTTTAGAAAAGCAAAGTCTTCGAATCAAAGTTTGGATTCGGGGGCTAGGTTATGAGATGGGAAGGTTCCAAGACTCATCTTGTAGGTACCCATCTCACCCTAATTAAAGGTCTCTTAATTATTTTTGGGCTCTATCAAAATCTTATAAAAACAACCTATCATATCTAATCAATCAAAAAATATGGATAATATTACATATATAATAATAGATAATAAAAAATAATCACAATCCTAAAGACCTTAGGAGACTCACAGTCAACCTAAGATTGGACTTGGACCCTATTGGCGGCCTACGTATCTTATCAGTTGCCTGATAAGAATCAAAGTCCACGTAGTTCGAATCACCCTAGGACTCTCCTATTGTAATGAACTACATCATTTAAAAGTGTTCGACTTTATCCAAGATACTATCTTCGAGAGTTTTTATCCATTCAAAAATTACATTTCAAAATAATTTGATAATTAAAAGATTTTCAATGCATTTAGAATTTTTAAAATATTGAACTTATCTTCTAGAAGTAAACCTCAACTTAAACTTCCTTTTTCAAAATCATTATCCATGGAATTTCATTCCAAAAATCATTTCTTTTTCAAAGAAATTGTTTTCAATATAAACTCTTTTAAAAGATTCCTATTTCATGAAATAACCATTTAATAAATCAATCATTTTTAACAAAAATATCATTTTTAGAATCTCACTCGAAGATAGACTCTTAGACTTAATCAATTACTTGAATTTGAATATAACTCTTACAACAAAGAAAAGTCCTAGGGAAGGTCAAGTGACCTTCCTAAACCTAGGGTCTCTACCTAATCCTAAGTTAGTCTAAAGACCTAACATACTAATGCATGCTAAATAAACAAACATAATATCAACCCTACAATGCATGAAAAATGCCCTAAATGCATACTAATTTAACTATGTGAACCTAAGCATATTTCTATGTTAGTTTGGATCCTAAAAATGGTTTTTTAATCCATTTTAAGGTTACTTTAAACCTTGGACAGATTTATATGCAACCAAAAAGTGGATTTAAAACCCAAAATATAATAAATAAAAGAAGTGTAAATGTCCTAATATGCAACCTAATATGATATACTAAAATAATCATGCATCATGTTTGAAAATACCAATTTTAAACATAAGGGAAGGGACTTACCTTAGCTCGTTCCCTCGAACACATTTCATATGATATTTCAAACACTAAACATAAATACAAAAGATGTAAACAAACCTAAACATGTTCCTATTGACTTATATTAATTTAACATACTCAAACTAACTAAAAATCATAAATGAAGAAAATCTACATGCTAACTAAAAATCATCAATGGCTGAGTTTAAATCTCTTAGGAATGATCCAAGGGCTCTAATCTAGCCTTCCAAGGTCTTAAAACTCATCCTAAAGTCCCCAAGGTCGAGCTAGACACGTGGCAACCCTTGGAAGAGTCCCAGATGGAAGAAAGATTGAAAAATAGCAGTTATTAGGCAAAGGCTCGGGTGACCATCCATCTTGGGACGGTTGGTCGTCCCTCTAGGACGGTTAGGCATCCCTTGGTGGATGGTCATCGAGCCTTGAGCCTACTTTTGCCCTATGTGGGCCTGTCTCAGTCCGTTTCGACCCTGTTTCGGCTTTTTTCGGCTTTTCGGGTCCGTTTTAAGTCCAAATTTGACGATTCAAGCTCCAAAACGATCATGATTCGATTCTCCATGTTTTGAGAAGTGTTTGAAGTAAAAATACATTGACCAAAGTCAAGTTTTTAGAGAAAATTAAACCGATTAGCTGTTTAGGGCCTGCCTGGCCCAAATTAGGGTTTTGAAATCTGCTAACCAATCGTTTTCAAAATCATTTCTTCTTCTCGAAACAAGTCTTAAAACATTTCAATAAAGTGTTTTGAAGCCATTGAAGGCTTTGATTTGACAAAAAGATCAAATCCTGGTCGTTCTTGGTTGAAACCCTAATCTGAGCTTGAAAGGGGTCCCTTGGACCTTAAGAGCCAAACACGAGCCAGAATACTCCATAGACCTTGCCACTGATAAACTTAGCTACCAAACACACTTTAAATATCTATGCCAAAGCCTCGAGACCATTCGAGACAAGATCGACAGTCATTCAGAGCTTTTGTGATTCAAAAGACAATACTGTCCTTCAAGTCACAAAATGCCTTATTTTCTATCAAGCCTGGCTAAGAATGCCATGAAATTTTACAGGGATATCTATGGACTCTCTAAAAACCTAATGCAAAAAGAACCGACTCAATTCGGCCTAAAAACCTACATAAGATAATGACCTCTATCTAACTTCTCACAAGGGTAAAACTGGCAATTTAAGGTTTTAACACCCTATTTCACCTCAAAACTTAGGCAACCATTCTTGACCTTTCTCATGGTCAAAAATGGATGTCTACAGAAGCCCCTCATTGATGTTCATGGCTTCGCCAGTGAATATCAACGAAACAAAATGACATCTCATTTTTGCTTCAACAAATAGGGATAATCAAATCAACAACTCATAACATTTGATCTAATCACCATTTTTGGAAGTCGCACACATATTTCCAATTATCTTAGGGGAAATCACACATATATTTCCAAACATCTCGAATGCTCTTATCTTAGAGGAAATCACAACACACATTTTCAATTATCACGACACTCATTTATAATCACCTTAATATTCTTATCTTAGAGGAAATCACAACACACATTTCCAGTCACTTATTCTTATCACCATCTTATCTTTAGAGGAAATCTCACATACATTTCCAATTACTATCATATATTTAGAGGAAATTTCACACGTATTTCCAATTAACATCATATCTTTAGAGGAAATCTCACACACATTTCCAATTAACATCATATCTTTAGAGGAAATTTCACACATATTTCCAATTAACATCATATCTTTAGAGGAAATCTCACACATATTTCCAATTAACATCATATCTTTAGAGGAAATCTCACACACATTTCCAATTACTATCTCATTGATTTGGGCTTTCAAAATAGGCCTTTCTCATCCACCATCACCTAATGTGCTAACTTATCTCCATAATCCCTTCATGGGCTCCACAATCTCATCATATCAATGTCATTTATAATCATTTCATGATTACAAAGTATTCACATACTATCCATTTTTCATATCTCATGACTTTCTTTCAAAAATTCATCATTTCATGTGAACTTTCCTATTCAAAATCACTCAATTATTATTTTTATTTGCATAAATCCCACCTTATTTCTTATCCACACATCAATTCAATTTCAATCTCCATCAAATGATCATTCTCAAATCAAATTTTGAAAGAAAATAGGTGAAAATAAGGTCAAAATTGGCTAAAATAGGTCAAAATGGGCTTAATGGGCCTCAAAAGCCCAACAAAAGTTAAAATTGGGTCTCAAAATGGATGACCATCCATCCAAGGATGGCCAACCGTCCAAGGTGGACGGCCAGCCATCCCCTAGTGGACGGCCACCCGAGCCTTGTGCTTCCCCTTTAAGTGGTTTAATCCCCCACTGGCTTCCCACTTCATCTCTTCTTCATTTTAGCTCTTTCTCTCTCTTTCTCTCTCAATTTCTTCCAAAAATCTTTCAAATTCAATTTCATTTCACCCAAATCACTCTCCAAATACTTCAAGTGTTGCTAATCACTTCCAATTTGTGATTAAAACCTTAAATTTCATCCTCACATCTCAAATTGGGGTTCTAAAACCCTAAATACACATCCACACATACCCATTTTCTCAAGCTTTTTCTAGTACACATTCTCATGGCAAATATGAACTCAAGGTATCCATACTTGGTGATGAAGAGGTATAGAGCTCCATCTCATGATCCTAACAATACAAGCTTGCTCTTGGAGCCTCAAACTCATCTTTCCCATAACCATTCCAATCAAGAGGTAAGCATATTTTCCATGCTCTTTCTTTGAATCATTGATGTCTAGATGTTTCAATATTGATTATTGGATGTTGTTTGATGATTCTTATTCATGAAATTTGTATTTGGCAATGCTTGGGAGCCCCATTTCACTAGCTTTGCAAGCTTGAAATGTTGCCCACCAAGTGTTTGATAAAATTCCCAAAAGACTAAACTTTTGATTTTTCAATTCAAATTCCTTATGTCATGCATCACATATGTTTTTAAACATCATTTGACTATTTTCAAAGCATCATGACAAGTTTTCAAAGCTTATTTCAAAAATATGCACACTAAGTGTTTGATAAAATGCCCAAAAGGAGGCAACTTTCAATTTTCAAAGCAATTCATCATGTCGTGCTTTTTCCAATGATTCCAATTTGATTTTTTTTATACTATGACAAGTTTTCAATAACATTTCAAGTGTGCACACATTCAAAATTTCATGAATTTAGGACTTAGCTTATTTTTCACTTAAATCACTATTCACTTAAATGCTATTTCCATGACTTTTAAGTGTTTTATTTCAAACTTTATTCATGCTAAGTACCTAATTCAAGGTTTTTTTTTTATCCAAAAATTTATTCTCTTGAGACTTTCATTTCAATTCAATTTTCATGAAAAAGGTTCACATAGAATGAATTATGCTAATAAGATAAAATCATAAGCACAAAAATTAATCCTCAAGACAAATCATGGTAATTAATTTTTTTTGAAAATAGTAATGCACAATTAAAGTATGAACACTTTTTTGAAAATGTATCATTTTTTGGATTAATTTTTGTGCTTTTTGAATTAAAAAGTTAGCATAACTCATCTTATACACGTCTAATCCATTAATCTCTATCTTTACAGCTAGACTTTGACATCAGGACTCGGTCTTCTTTGCAAGGCATAGTCACATGGTGGGCCAAAATGGATACTATCCAACCTTAAGCTAAAGCAAAAATTAGAGGGGTAGGCTTTAGGGATTTCATTGATTCCCTTTGGTTCGAGTCCATGGATAGGCAGGCTCTCATGGCCTTATCTGAGCTATGGTGGGACACCACCAACACCTTTCATTTTGAGTTTGGGGAGATGACTGTAACCCCGCTCAATTTTACTTTGATTACAGGACTTTCTATTGGGGGTCGCCCTTTGGATTTTTATGAAGATGCGAGCAAAAACTCGGCTTACTTGGATACTTATCTTGGGGCCGCTGATATTGAGATTGTAAAGAAATCAGTTTGCCGAAATACTCTCTATACTACATTTAGTAGACTGTCTGAAGGGGAATGGAATGATTATGATCAGATTGTACGGGCTTTCCTCTTGTATTTGCTATCTTGTACTCTCTTTGCTGGTACTGTTGATTTGGCTCCTCTAGGATTCCTTGCAAGCTTGGAGGACATTGATACTATCTCCTAATATGACTGGGGTGGCGCTGCCTTGGTCACCATGTACAGGACTATGAGTTGTCGATCTCAAGGAATCTGCTCCGACTTTGGAGGCATGGGATTCGTTTGGGAGGTATATTCACTTGTTTGAAAATATCACAAATTTCCCTATACTTATTTTCAGACAATGCATATATTCTGCAGGTATGGGCTTATGAGTATCTTAGCCTGAATAGCCCCATGCTCATTGCTAACGACTTTTCTTGGCCAACCCTTGCTCGATATGCCCCAGATCGGCGAGTGAGTGCCACTGCCCACAGGCACGATTATGCCTATAGCCACGCCTTTCTTGTAGGGTTGCGTTCTAACAAGGTAACCATTTTCATTTCTGCTGTCTTTTCACAATGCTCAAACTTTCTCTAATATGTCTTGTCCTCAGGTTAAATGGAACCCTTAGCGTCATTGGAGAGGTCCTGGTCCTATGTATGTTCGGCTTGGTCCCGTGATGGAGATGTCGCATAAGAGGATTCTGCTTGAGGAGCCTTCTGGCAGATATTGGTACCTTTGAGAGATGGTACGTGCTCAGATCTGTGGATTCTATTCGGTTGCTCGTGTGCCTCATACACCTCCTTCATCTATGAGGCATGCCAACAGTCTAACAGGCCATGATCTAGCGAATGCTCTAACTGGTGGGATGGCAGAATCTTTTTACCATCAGCACGAGGATTACCGCGCATTCTGCCAACAATATCTGATGCATCATTTGCTATCAGGTTCCTTCCCACTTAGGTACTAAGCTTTTTCAGGATGTTTCATTCATTTTCTAGCAAAGTATTTCTCATATTTTTCCTTTCTATAGGGTCGTCGGTCCCGTGGACATGCCTCTAGTAGCACCGCCACTACAGCTCAAGGCGACGACGAGGCCTCTTCCTCTGTCCCTCCTTTGCCAACTCTTCCTTGGCAGGTGCAAGTCATTGATCATGGAAACTTTGTCCAACGACCCATTTCCCGTATGTCGTACAACGAATATCCTCACTTGGATTCTTATTATTCTACGGTAATCTTCACAACTCTGACCTTTGTCACACTTTGCTCTATCTTACCTAATCTTCGAATCTTCTATCATCTACAGGTGCCTGCAGCGTACACTGAGGAATGCTTGGAGTATACTGCAGCATTGACTAGAGAAATTCAGGGATGAGTCTCGATGCACACAATGCAAGCATAGCTGCACAAGTAGTCTTTGTTTCACTTTTCTCTCTTCAACAATCTCTTTCCTCACTAATACTAGCCTTTTTTTGGGTTTGCAGGCCTCAAACCAATCTTCACAGGAGCGCCAAAGATCAAGACATGACTATGAAGCATCAGGCTCGCGGGGAACAAGGAAATCCTCACGGCGGAGATGATCTTACACTATTGTGCCTAAAGGAGGCCCACTTAGGATTTTCTATGTGCCATTTCTCTAATGTATGTGTAATTATATCCTAATGAGAATAGAAATATGTTTCAATTGCTTTTTTGGTTAAATTATAACCCGAAAATAGGTCAAAACTGACGAAAATTGAGCGAAAAGTCAAACCGGGCATAAAAAAGTCAAAATTAGGCAAAATTGGGGATCGGGGAGGGATGACCATCCCCCCATGGACGGTTGGCCATCCCTAGTGGGATGGTCATCGACCCTAGTTTCTAATTTTCGACTATTTTGACGATTTTTGACTTTTTGAGTGTCCTACTTCGCCTCTAACTCGATTTTCTTTGCCAAAAAGCTATAAAAACACACCCTTATGCTCACTTTCATCACACTAAACACAATGGAAGCTCTCAAGTTGATCCTCAACCTATTCGTAACGAGAATACGAGTGGAAGACAAGAAGGCATTTGAACGATTCGGCTTAACTTCGTGGTTCTTTCTCTGCCATGTAAAGCTTGAAGATAAGCTTCTCAATTCTGTGATTCACTTCTGGGACTCTGATCTTCATGTATTTCGCTTCAACTGTGAAGAGGTATGTCCTTTATTTGAAGAGTTTTGTGCCTTAATGAATATCTCTACTAGTAGTCCTTTCATCTTTCCTACCATTCGTCGAGGTTACTTCCAAACTTTTTCTTCTCTTTGAACTTTCACCTAGGGAAGCTTCCTCATTCATCCATGAAAACTCCATTAATCTTCTCAAGCTTGCTTCATATTTCTTTAGGGAAGGGGGGAAATCACTAGCTCTTCATAGGCCTACCCAGTACGCACTCGCCTTATGCATAGTGGGTTGTTTTCTTGTTTTGAACTGAACCACTTTCATACCCATTGAAACATGTGAGCTCATTCTGCCATTGTCGAAGTCTCATAACATCATTCTGTTAGTAATATGCCCTAATAGCCAATCACACTGGTGTAATTTAGGACATAAAGTTGATTCATGTATTATTATTATTATTCATTAATAATATGGGATTTTGCTTATCATGTATTCTTCTGTTATTATATTCATGGTAAGTCCTTAGAAGGAATGTCAATATAAGATCTCAAGAGTTGAGATTAAGAGACTTATATTATTAAAGATTTCTTTCTTAAATATTCCTAGTCATAGGGTTATTTATTGGGCATTAATAATCCGGATAGACTAACACAGGTTATGTATGCTCAATATGGAGAATGACTAGTCTCAAGTCATTTGTGTAATGACACTAGGACAAACCTGTGGGTGCTTGTTTGAGAACAAGTACACTAAATGTGATCATTGATTGAGTTTGTTGAATGGAGTTTTACTTACATGTCAAACAACAACTCAGGGTTACAATAATGCAAGTGATCCTTAGACCTGAGGCACCATAGATGTCCTGTGTTAGGGATATGTTTTTTTACTGACCCACACTAATCGTGCCCATATGACTTCCTTGAGACTAGCCACTAATGCATCAACGTACCAACAATGCATGTCTGTTTGTTTATTTGGTAGCAAAGGAAAGTCGGAGAATGAGAGTGAGGTAAGAAGAATTTTGAAACTTTTTTCTATTTTTCGGCGTATTAATTGAACAGATGACTAATGCTTCAATCAGATTTGGATAAAGCAAAAATAATTATAATAAATTTGAAGAAGACCTAAACTCAGTATATTTTATTTTATTTTATATATTTTGCTAAGTAAAGCAGAACAAAACGATTCTTGCTACCATATTTTTGGAATCAGAGAAAACTCATTGGTGGGGGTGTGTGCGCGCAATTATTGGATGACCTTAACCATTCCTTCCCCTTACTTTTCTTACTGTAAACATAAACTGTCAAGTAGTTTCATTCTATGCCAGTACATCAAATTCAATACATGATTGTACATATACAAATGCACATGAACATCAAAAAGTTTATTTCAATTTCTCCTTCCTTGTCAATTATATTCATCTGATTGACTTTTAACTTGTCATCAGGCTTCTCCATGGAAAGCTCTTGAGAAAGCCATGGGCAGTTTCAAGAAGAATAATTCAATAGTGGATGTATATATTAAAGCAACAAATTGAAAAACGAGAATACTACGATGATGGAGGCAGTGGCGGAATTCCTTGTTGGAAGATAATTTGTAATTTTCTTGGAGATATGAAAAGTAAGGAGTTTTCTCAGTCAAAGAGGAAGAATTTTTGAAGTGTCTATCCATCTCCCAATAAGCTTGGAACTAAAGAAAATGTTGAGTGCAGAATGTCTCTGGAATTTTCACATATGATATTTATGTAAAGTCGGGAAGAATTGAATTAGATTCACTATTTTTAATAGATTTTTCATTAAATAACAGTAGGTGCTGTCACTAAAATTCTGCTGCATGTAACCAAACTTTGAGTAATGATTTACTATAGTTCCTCTTGATGAAAAATTATGAAAATTTGGGGAACCGTTCATTTAAGAGTATTTTCTAGCAAGATTGGCCTTGAGTCTTGATTCATTATATTTAATTTTTATAAATTTATGCACTACAGCTTGGTCATAACTAATATTCTCTGTGTGTGGGTTTATGGTATACAATTGGATGAGTATTTCCTTCAAGCATTTTAGTGCATATGTGGCTAGATGGATGTTGAATTTGGTTGAAATTGGTTCAACCTAGTAACAAACCTAGCGCTATTTCTTGAAATTCTCTACTGTTGATGTACCATGAAATAAATTTCCTATAGGCTTGATTTTTTCAAGCTTACTACCTATATTACAATCAATACACACATATCTGTAATTAAATTTCACAACTCAGTGTGTTTTAATCAAATTAATATTAATCCAACTTATCACATTTTACAACACATATTATAAGTTAATATTAAATTTCAAGCTTACTACATATATTGGTTCAACGTAGTAACATATTACAATTGTTGTTGAAATTAGTATAACTTAAATTTTGCAAAAAAAAATTTTTAGTCAACAGAGATATCATTTTAGGAGCTCGTCTAAGACATCCAAAACCTCATGGCCGGCCCTGACTACTACTGCTAATTAGCTCCCACAAATACATCTGACTACTACTGCTAATTAGCTCCCACAAATACATCTTTCATTATCTCTTCAATAGTCAGTACTACCTCATCCTTTTATTTATTAACCTTTCTCTTTGGCAGCATTTATAGTACTACTGCTCGCTACCACAAATATTTATTAACCTTTCTCTTTGACAGCATTTATAGTACTACTGCTCGCTACCACAAACACATCTTTCATCATCTCTTCAATACTACCTTCCCTTCATTCTTCTGCTATCTGCATTTCTACCACAAATACATATTTCATTATCTCTTCAATAGTCAATACTACCTCATCCTTTTATTTATTAACCTTTCTCTTTGACAGCATTTATAGTACTACTGCTCGCTACCACAAATACATCTTTCATCATCTCTTCAATACTACCTTCCCTTCATTCTTCTGCTATCTGCATTGCCCTCTTTTCAAATCACAGAATAATGCTTCCTTCCACAATCGCCATTCTCACACTCCTCCTTGGAGCCCTGCTATGGTCACTCATCCATCTCCGACGACACCGTGCTGTAGCCTCGTCGTGGCTCAAACTACAGCCGGCTCCGCCGGCATTACCCATCATCGGAAACCTCCACATGTTGG
>JAESVK010013779.1:0-10200 GCA_017140935.1 Hamamelis virginiana | reverse complement strand
TATGTGGCACTTCTATGATGCCTACATGGCATTTTTTATAGTAAACACTTTGCCCCCCTATTTGGAACTTGATTAAAAAATCAAATTTCAAATATATTTAGATAAGCTTTAAAGCCTTCCTTAATTATCTCACGAAATCCCATAATATCTGCCGTCTGTTATTATCACTTCTTATGGGAAATCAAATCTTCATGAGTACCAGGGTTTACCTTGATTTGACTTAAACCAGCCGCTGTCCTCTCAACTTTCTATTTTCCTTTTCTTTCTTCGTCTTCTTCCTTCACCGTACCTTCCAACCATGTCTACCCATACCTCCAATCCTCCATCACCAGATTCTGAGAAGTTCTCCGATGACCTTAGAGAACAACTTGACCCGGTGATCAACAGTCAGGTAATCTCTTCCAACATTATTGGTCCTTTCTTTAAGTGCCCTTCTATCCCTGAGCTTTTGCATTCTTATTATCCTCTGTTTGTAAATGAAAGTTTGCTCTTAGAATCTAAGGGTCTAAACTGGTCTGAATGGGGAAAAACCCAAAGAACCTGGCCAAAACCTAGTTCTGATTGGAAAACCTGGGTCGATAAACTTGAACCCCAGTTTGGACCTCTTTGGAAAGACCTAGGTATTTATCACCATATCATGCTGAGTACAAACACTATTCCCATGGATAAAAACCTTTTGGCAGCTGCATCTTGTTTTTGGAGTCGTTCCCTTAACGCCTTTCTTTTTCCGTGTGGCCCCATGTCTCCCACTATACTGGATGTATGTGCGTTGACGGGCCTTCCACCAATTGGAGATCTCCCTTCTGCCATTTATGACCCTGAGTCAAACCTAGATTTTTCTTTCTCTAATGCTACTTCTTCTTGGACTGTGTATCAAAAATCTGAGTACCAACCCAACACTTTTTCTCCCAATATATCTCAACAAGAACACTGTGCTTTTCTGTTAATGTGGTTGTGTCGATTTGTTCTATGCGTTTCTGCCGGACAAATGACGCAAGAGTATCATCGGATTGCTATAGCCTTAGCTTCAGGCCGAAAGATGGCCTTAGCTCTTTTTGTCCTATCTCATCTGTATAGAGGTCTGGCGGAACTTTGTAAAAGGTCTTTATGCATAACCGGAGGTCCTCTTTGGTTATTGCAATTGTGGTTCTTCGAATATTTCCCGGACCTTTTTCAATGTACAGTCATCTCAGAGGCCTACCCAACTTATGGTTTTAAGTGGGTAAGGCCTTATTTTGAGCCAAAATCCTTTTCTGAGTATATCACCTTTTTCTGGAAAGTTTCCTTTGACCGTCCTAATTCTTTATTCTTTCCATTTGGCGGTCGCCAATATGGTCCTCCATGGTTCACCCTTCAGCCCCCTTTTGCAGGTCTTCATCTTATTGAACAGAAACTGATATGGGCTTCCTACCTTGTTGGTAGAGAACTCCATTATGGTGGCAATTTTGACCCTCGAAATAAGAAAATAGGAATTGAGTATTACTCCCCTAATCTTTTCAGTAGACAATTTGGGTTTACCCAAGGTCTTCCTGCTCCACCATTTTTATACTCTGTGAACTGCCCTCCTCACTCTCGGAGAATTTATGATCAAGGTGATAAATTGAGAGAGATGAATTCCACTTTCTTGGACAATTTAAAAGATTTTCTTCTTCCCCATCTCCCAAACAAGCCCTCAACCACTTTATCTTTTAAACTTTGGTGGCTCGATTGCTTCAAAAGAGTGTCTAACCATGGTCTTCACATTTTACTTGACCGGTTGTCTAAGGCCTTAGAACCAATCTCTGGCAGTGACAAGCCCACCAAGCCTCCCAAAGTTAAAAGAACAGGAAAAACAGGTAATCACCTCCACTTGTTTTTTAATTTCCCAAAAAGGAATACCTCTTCTTATACTCTTCTTGTTTCAGGTGTAGCTGCCTCTATTGATTTGCCTTCTGCTACCATTCCCAGTACTGAACCTCCAAAAGAACTTCCAAAGAGGAAAAAATCAACCCCTAAACCTGGGCATGGTCCTCGTAGGTCATCCAATAGATTAAAGTCTTCATCAAGATCTTCTCCTAGCTCAGGTAGCACTGTCCCTGTTGATATTTCTGATGATGAAGGTTCTAGAGGAGGTGGTATTGAAGTGAAAGTTGAAAGTCCTCCTACCAAAAGATCCAAAACCTCTGGTAGTCCTTTCCCTTCTCCCACTGTTAGCCCTTTTCCAATGGAAAAAGATTCTACTGCCACATCCACCATGTTTAATCCCCCAAGTGTCCAATCTTCTGATATCCCAGATGATCTCGAGGCTTGGACAGCCTCTCTTGACTCAATTTCAATGCAGACTGATACTCCCTTTGTCCCTTCTTCTGTTGAGGTACCACTTGAGATGCCTCATGGGGCTAAAATCCTGACTGTGAAGGCTCAGTTTCTTGAGATCTATCGAGCTCCTCTTTCTAGTATCTCTTTTGAAATGGCTCGGGATCTTCAAGAACACTTTGTTTTTCTGAAAGGAATCCCCAGTTTGGCCCCCACTATAAGCTCCTTGGAAAGTCACATTACCCAACTCCCAGATCTTGTGAGAGAGTTTCAAGACAGTTATGCAGAGAGACGTACTTGTGAGGCGTTACTCAAACGTAGGCAAGACCTTAAGGTCTCCATCGATAATCTGGTACCCTCTATCATTAAGTCTCGGACTGTTCGTGACTCTGAACAAGGGAAGCTGTCTAATCTTATTGCTGAGACTGATGATCTTCGCAAACAGATTGCTGACCTTCAAGCTGCTCTGGTTGTTAAGGAAAGTGAAGTTTCTGCTCAAAAGATTGTCGTTCAGAACACTCAACAAATGGTGGCTGATGGCTGGAAGAACGTGGAGAAAATGGGTCTTGAGTATAAAGCTTCTGCATCCAACGTGCCTACTTGGGAATCAAAGGCCAGAGATGCAAAGTACAAAGAGTCTGAGGTGATGACCACATGGAGCAGGATTCCAAGTGTTAACTTCTAAGTCAGGCCGTTCTAAAACAATTATTTTGGGTTTCTTGGATAATTTCATTTCTCCTTTCCTTTCTTTTCTTTATGCACTTCGAACAATTATCTAGCTTTGTTTATTTTGGAAAGGTCTTAAACGGCCTTAAATTGCTATATGACTAAGGTTTTTTATTCTGAACGGTCTCCCATAAGGTAGGATAATACCTTTTAAGAAACCGTCCATTGATGGACTTTATAACATTTCCTGTAGACAATTCTTGGACGGAATATACTCCCCCAGGTATTACTTTTAGTATTTTAAATGGTCCTTCCCAATTTGGGGACCACTTTCCGAACCTAGGATCCTTAGTCCCCAAAGGTAGGACAACTTTCCATACTATATCATCAACTGAGAAGGCCTTATATTTTACCTTTTTATTATAGGCCTTTGCTATTTTCTTTTTCTGGACCTCTATAGAATTTAAGGCCCTAAGTCTTTCTTCTGTCAAATTTTCCAACTCTAACAACATAGCCTCATTATACTCTGCTGGTAGTAAATCATTTTGAAAGGCTATTCTCATTGAAGGTATTGTGACCTCCATTGGCAAAACGGCATCATGGCCAAAGGTCAATGCATAAGGAGTAGTTTTTATGCTTTCCTTATATGAAGTCCTATAAGCCCATAAGACTTCTGATAATTGTGTATGCCATTGCCTTGGATTATCATCTAACATCTTACTCAAAATCTGTTTAATAGTTTTATTTACGGCCTCAACTTGTCCATTGGCCTGTGCATAATATGGAGTAGAGTTAGTAAGTTTAATTCCATATTCTCTAGCAAAGGCCTTTATCTGATCTCCCATAAAGGCCTTAGCTTGATCAGTATTAATGGTCTCAGGCAGTCCAAACCTATGAATAATATGCTCTTTGATAAATCCTATCACAGCATTTTGGTCTACTATTTTCATTGGTTTCGCCTCAGTCCATTTAGAAAAATAATCCGTGGCCACTATAATAAAGCAGTGCAAATTTGAGGAAGGAGGATATATTTTACCAATAACATCGATGGCCCAACCTCTAAAAGGCCATGGTTTTATAATATAATTTAAATCAGTGGAAGGTATATGTTGGATTTGGCCATGTTTTTGACAAGACTCACAACCTTTAGCAAATTTAATACAATCTCCTAAAACTGTAGGCCAGTAATATCCATACCTCCAAACAAGCCACCTCATTTTGATGCCAGCCTGGTGGGCTCCACAAATACCTTCATGAATCTCCCCCATCAACAGTAAGGCCTCAGAATTGTTAACACATTTCAACAAAAGGCCTTCTTCTGTTTTTCTGAAAAGTTCTCCT
This sequence comes from Hamamelis virginiana, assembly GCA_017140935.1. Lineage (NCBI taxonomy): Eukaryota > Viridiplantae > Streptophyta > Magnoliopsida > Saxifragales > Hamamelidaceae > Hamamelis > Hamamelis virginiana. The sequence continues at coordinate 5,898 of JAESVK010013779.1, read as the reverse complement.
GCATATATCACAAAATGAATAGCAAGCATTTTAATCTTTTTATCACAAGCCATACCTGGGTTAGTCAGCCTCCTTATTATTGGTTCTCTCCAATCTTGTTGGCTTTCTTCAATATCATGTATTTCAAAATTTACTTCCCTGGTTTTGATAGAAGGTAATGCTTTCTTTTCTACCACCACATTCCTTTTCGTTTGTCCTCCAGTGAGTTTAAGACCTGAGGCTAGCTGTGCTAACTCATTTGCATCTTCATTTTCTTCTCTTGGTTTATGTATCAAAACCACATCATCAAAAGAATCAAGTAATTGGGAAGCAATAGAAAAGTATGGTAACAAAGCCCAACTATTACATTTGAATTTGCCTGCTAATTGATTCAGAATCAATTGTGAATCTCCAATAACTTCTACTGTTTTCACACCCATCTCATGCAATATCTCAAGGCCTATAATTAAGGCCTCATATTCGGCTTGATTGTTACTACATTCAAAATCAAATTGATAGGCATGTTCATATTTAACACCATTTGGAGATGTAATAACTATGCCAGCCCCGGACTTTCTTTCCGTCCTTGATCCATCAAATTCTAGTTTCCATGCCACATGTTCTATCATCCCCAAATCTACCTCCACTTCTTTTATGACATCATTTGGATGGTCTGCTAAAAAGTCAGCAAGGACTTGGCCTTTCACTGCTTTTTGTGGCATATATTTTATCGCATAACCTGATATAGCAAATGCCCATCTTCCAATCCTACTTCTAGAAATAGGTCTTGATAGCATATACTTTACTAAATCGGTTTTGGATATAACATACACAGTATTTGACATAAAGTAATGTTTAAGTTTATCCGCAGTATAAAACAAAGAAAGACAAGCCTTTTCTATTGGAGAATATCTTTGTTCAGTACATGTAAAGGTCTTACTTAAATAATAAACGGCCTGTTCATGGCCTTGTTCATTTACTTGTGCTAACATTGCACCCAAAGACCTTTCTGCAGTTGACAAATAAAGCCTCAAACTCTTATGTGGTACAGGAGGAATTAAAACTGGAGGCTTCGTAAGATACTCCTTAATCTGGTCGAAGGCCTTCTGATGCTCGGCCTCCCATTTGAACTCCTCGCAGGCCTTGAGCTTTAACAAAGGTGAGAAAATAGAAGTTCTTCCTGAAAGATTAGATATAAATCGACGCAGAAAATTAATTTGACCCATAAACTTCTGTAACTCATTTTTATTCATAGGTGGTTTAACTTCCCTAATGGCCTTTGACTTATTTTTATCCACCTCTATGCCTCTTTGATGAACTAAAAACCCAAGAAAGTTTCCAGCTCTAACTCCAAAGGCACATTTTGCTGGATTCATTTTCAGTTTATATTTCCTCATTCTTTCGAAGGCCATTTTGAGATCTTTCAAATGATCAAGGTCTTCTTTTGATTTAACTACTATATCATCAATATAGACCTCGACGGATTTCCCTATTAAATCATGGAAAATAACATTCATTGCCTGCTGGTATGTAGCTCCAGCATTAATAAGGCCAAATGGCATTTTTACCCATGCATACATTCCTATGGCCCCTGGACATCTAAAGGCCGTTTTATGAACGTCCTCTTCACTTATGAAGATCTGATTGTAACCAGAGTGGCCATCCATAAAAGATAAGATCTTATGGCCGGCTGCTCTGTCTACTAATAAATCAGCTACAGGCATAGGGTATTCATCCTTAGGGGTTGCAAGATTCAAATTTCTAAAATCTATACATACCCTAAGTTTGCCATTTTTCTTAACTACTGGAACAATATTTGAAACCCACTCAGCGTACCTTATTGGTTTGATGAAACCAGCTTTCAGCAGCCTCTCTATTTCCTCTTTGATCTTCATTGTTACTTCCAAGGTCATCCTCCTTGGTGGTTGTTTGAAAGGCTTGAATCCAGGCTTTGTTGGCAAACGATGCTCCACCAATTTTCTGTCTAGGCCCGGCATTTCGTGATAGTCCCAAGCAAAACAATCTTGGAATTCTTTAAGAAGCTTGATGATTTCTTCCTTAGTGTCTTTCTCCAAAAGGCCGCTCACAAAGGTTGGCCTTCTATTTTGGTCATCCCCCAAATTAATTTCTTCTAGTGGATCTTGGACCTCTGCTCTGAGGTCTTGTTGTTGTGCAGGTTCCACTTCTAGATCTTTCAAACCGAAACTGTCTTCTTTCATGACTTCAGCATCTTCTTCTAATATACATTCAGCCTCTGATATTTCGCAAAGGCTTTCCTCTTTGTTATATATCAACAGTTTATTGAAAAGGTCTCGAATTAAACCTTTTCGTTGATCTTCAAATGGTCTGTAACTCATGGAATCTCCTCTATACTACAGCTTGACAACGGCTGGTCAAGTAAAATCGCCCCAGGCCTTGTTGTCTCTTGTATCACTCTCTCCACTGCTCTTTTTGAGTAAAGGTCAATTGCTGTGGTCATTTCTTTGGGTTTTCCTTCTTTGTCAGTGCCTATAAATTTGATTGGACCCACGTCCCCTCCATATAGATGAGCTTCTGCCGCATTGGATCCTGCAATAAAAGGTCTCTGGTCTGCCCATACAACTTCTACTTTGCTGCCGTTCCACAAGATTAAGAACTGATGCAGAGATGAGGGGACGCACCAATTGGAATGAATCCAATCTCTACCAAGAAGTGCATTATACGATGCAGTCGAATCTACTACAAAAAAGGCAGATAAACATTCCCTATTTCCAACCGCCAAGATTACAGGGAGAACTCCCTTAGTCTTTGTAATTCCACCAGAAAAATTTGCAACTGTCACATCCGTAGGTATAAGATCTGACTCTGTCTTACCAAGCTTTTTCAAACTTGTGCTTGGAAGGATGTTAACAGCCGCTCCGTTATCAACTAAAACCCTCTGCATGGGTCTCCCATCCATATGAACATTGATGAAGAGAGGCCTTAGGTGTTGAGTCATTTTCTCTGATGGTTTTTCGAACACTATATTCTCTGACCTTTCTATTTCTCCATCTTCGTTGACCATTTCCACTTCTTCAATGACCACCGATGTACCCCTTGGCCTATGTTCTTCTTTCTCAATTTCGATGGGTTCCTCATCTTTTCTTGCTTGAAAGATTAATGGCAAGGTAAATGCCATGTTACAACCCAATATTGGTGGAAGACTTCCGAATTGTAGCGAGAAGTTGTCTTCATCACTGTCTAGCTTGAAACTGGTGTTGTCTTCATCATTTTCCACCATAGGATCTTCTTGATTTTCTGGTTGTCTGATTGTCTCGCCAGATTGTGAGGAAAGACCTTGATCTTTATTGGTTGTTAAACCAAAAGATCTGTCTTCTATCTCTTCAAGTGTCGAAATAATCCCTTTTGTAACGGTCTTCATCTCCACATTGTCGCCTTTTGAGATCTCTCGGACTTTCCTGCGGTCTCCATTAACAGTCACAGTTAGATTTTTACGTACCTCACTTGTGTCAGAATTTGAAGATGTTTGAAAAGATCTTCTGTACTCCGCCCTCCTTCTTTGAAACCTTCTCTTTTGTGTTCTGGTAAGAGGACACGGGAACTTAGGGTGTTCCAACCTGGTCCATACCCCTTCCCTGGTTAAAGGAGGTCTGATCATTCTTGATTTTTGGTTAGCAACAACACCTTGAGGCCTCTGTACTGGAACTTTTGGTACCCATCTTTTCTGGACACGAGGAAAACTGTGGTGTCCTTGAGATCTCTGAAAATGATAAGGCCTCATGAAAGGCCTTGGACGGGTTTCCAGATTCAAAGAATTATGGCAGTTGCAACAAATCTGAGGTCTGGTAGGTTTTGGAATGAAGGGAACTCTTGGAGACTGAAAGTTCCAAGGTCTCTCGTCCCTGAACCAACGTTGCTGGAAATGTGGGAGATTTCTCGGATAATGATTTTGCACTTGGTTCCTCGACAAAGATCTTAAATCAGTTGAAGCTACAGCAATCTCAGCTATTGGGAAAGGATCAGTGTCTACTGCCATGGCTTCTTTGTCCTTCTCAGGGAATCTTAAAAGGCCTTTGTCAATGCAATCCTGTATTACATGTCGGAAAATAACACAATTGTTAGTATCATGAGACCTTGTCGCATGCCATTTACAGAAATCCCCGGTTTCACGACCAGGAAGTTTATGGCCATCTAAAAGCCTGATAAATTTCCCGGCCATTAAGTGGTCAAATATCTCAGATGCTTTTGATAAATCAAATGAAAATTTTCTTTTAACATCCATAAGATTTTTCCTAACTTTTGGGTCATGAGGGGCCTCCATCTCTTTTTTCTTTAAGGCCTGACAAACAAAAGGTTTCCTAGCAATAACCTCAGCCAAATCTACTTCAAAATTCGGGTCATGGTAATATGTCCCAAACGAAGAAGCTTTTCTCTGATCTTCTTCCCTCAAAAGCCTCTCATATCTAGAAGCCCTAGCAGATAATTCAAAAAGGTCTTCGAAGTCCATGCCTTCGAATTTCTTTCGTAATTCTAGTTCAAGGCCATTTTGAGCGAGTTTGACAAACTCTTGCTCGGGTAAGTAGACAGTGCATCTATTTCTGGCCTTTTTAAACCTTGATATGTATTGTTCTGCACTTTCACCTATAACTGTCTAAATTTAGACAAATCTGCCATTGTTATTTCAGGTTCGGACCTATAGAATTGCATATGAAAACGCTCTTCCATTTGTCTCCAATTTAGAATTGAATTTGGAGGAAGACTTATATACCAAGTGAAAGCTGTTCCAGTCAAAGAATTGCCAAAAAGTCTTAATTTCAAGTTGTCATTGGCCGAAACCTCACCACACTGTATGGTAAAACGGCCAATGTGCTCAATAGTGGACTGACCACCTTCCCCTGAAAATAAAGTGAACTCAGGTACCTTATAACCTCTAGGAAAATCATTGCACTGGTCTATCCATTCAGGATATGGCTTTCTGTACAAAGGCCTTACAATTCTTCTCTGATTGCCTGCAGCAAGGCATTCTTGGACTATGTTAACAATATCATCACGGTCAGGTGCATTACCTCTATTAATGTTTTCTAAAGGTCTTTCAGAGGTAAATGTCGGATTTTGAAAAATCTCGTAAGGTCTCCCACCAGCAATGCTATTAAACGTACGTCCATTTTGCCCCCCGGGTATTTGGTTCGTAAAGTCATTCATGTTGGTGGATCTAGGTCTAAAGTCATCATCAGTCCAAGTATTTAGACCTTGATTTCCTCTTGTGTTTTGCCCCCCGGGTGTATTGATAAACAAAGGTTGTTTACCAATATTTTTTGACCCAACATCAGGCCCTAGATGAGGCCTTCTGGTTGCAGTGTGTGATCCTTCAAAGTTTGAACGATCAAGTTGGCCATTTCTCAAAGGAGGCGGGACATATGGCCTCTCATCCTCTATAGGATTGACTATTGGTGGGATAGGAGTAGATGAAGCAAGTTTAAGACCTTGGCTGCTAGACTCACCTTTTTCAGTTACATTCATTCCTGATTCTAAGGCTTTTCCTGCTGAAACATGAATTTTAGAAGCCTCTTGATCACTTAAACCACAAGGTCGACCATTATCCCCAACTGTCTTCTTCATAAGACTTGTCATGGTCTCAAAGAATTCTTTTTGTTGTTTAGATAGATTTTCACTCAACTTCTCAAACTGTAGTGACAAGACTTCGGTCATACGGTTAGGTATGTCCAGAATGACCTTATACATATCATTTTGACTAATTTCTAACATAGAGTTTTCCTCCTCTTGGGAACCATCCGAAGATGTCCCATGACTTTCATTTGGATTAGTCATTGATCTCGTAACAGGTCTATTAGTCATTCAACACAAAGTGGTCCCACCGGGCGTGCCAAAAAGGTGTTCCCGGTGTAAATGCTGCGGTCTCGAGACCTCTGGTGTAAGGTC